>PVHP010008473.1:0-53248 GCA_004024765.1 Zapus hudsonius | reverse complement strand
CAATTCATAATAGCCAAGAATTGGAATCAGCCCAAATGCCCATCCATGGAGGAATGGACAGAGAAACTGTGGTATATTTACACGATGGAATTTTACTCAGCTGAAAGGAAAAATGAAATATCGAAATTTAGGAAAAAATGGTCTGACTTAGAGCAGATCTTACTAAGCGATCACTCAAAAGAACAGAGAATAGAACGCACCATATTCTCTCTCATATGTGGTCCTTAACCAGGATAACCATTTTCTTTATGCAGACTAGTAGAAAGAAGTGAGAAATTATGAATGAGGGGTAAGGGATGGGGGGAGGGGAATGGCTTAAGCATGAGGATAAACCATATTAGGTTCAAAACTATAAAATCCTCACGAGCATACTGTAACCTATTGAGAAAGTAGTGAGCGTCGCCTGGCAAGAGGGACCATGAGTAGTAGGGGAGAGAGTCTAAGCCTGTGAATAATTGATCAGTCTGACAACCCCTGGTCCCAGCCATTGGTTCCTTCCCTCACTGAGCTGTTGACCAAAGCGACTCATGAGAATCCAACAACAAGACAGAATTCTGTCAAAGCTCTTGAGTGCCCTCCCCAGGCCTGAGGCAAAACCCTGTTACTGAAGAAACCACAGACAGCCATCCACCAGCATTGAGAAACCCTTCAACGTCCGGAATGGTATCCAGCCCCCAGAAGGCAGTTAGTGTAGTGCTGGAAGACACTGCACAGGCTGCCAGGGGAAACTGATCAACAACAGCTGGAGTAAACAGAGACGATTGACACGAAACACAATCTGCGGCCATGAGTAGGCTGACCACACCTCCTACTGGGAGGGAACAGCGAACCAACAAAGGAGCACTTGTGTAATGGAGGAGCTTGGGCCTGGGGGAGACAATCAAAAGCTTTCAAATTTGGCCAATTTTCCACTTAGTGAGGGGGACCCCTTGTCTGGAACTAGGGATTCAGGGCGATAGGCACCGGATCCCGTACTCTTGGGCTCCCAAGACAAGTTGCACTATGGGAGTGATTAACGGGGAGGCTACTAAAAATAGAATCTAGGTAATCCAGAATTGTGTATATTTGTTAACCTACGCTGATCTCACTCTCCGATGGAGATTGTGTTTGTATTTTTCAGGATGCAGTGAGAGAGCTGGGGCCCATCTATCCCTACTAACCAACCGTAGACCGATAGCTGAGATTCTGGCAAGAGAGGAGCCACCACAGTCATACTGTGAAGGATCCAAATGGAACCCCGAGAGAATGACGGGATGAACAAGGGGCCCACAGCCACAGCCATTAAATCAACACAGGATAAGCCACTGAGACAGAAAGCAACGATTTTTGACACAAAGACCCCTAAGCTCACAACCTTAAAGCAGCCTTAAGACTCACCCACCACGACTCAGGGAACTGAGCGGAAGAGGGGCGGAAAGATTGTGAGAGCCATGGTGGGGGAGACTCTCCAGAGGTACGGACAGGAGAACCTGGCTGATTACTAGTCTATCCATGGTCCCCTGTCACAAGGACTGATCCAGACGACCCATGGGGGAGGTTATCCAGGGGAGGGGGGAGGGGAGGGCAGCGGGGAATTGGGGATAACAACTCATTGTTTGCCCACTAAATGTTGTAACTCATTATGGACAATAAATAAAAAAAAAAACTAGAAGAAAAATGAAGACTAAAAAACAAAACAAAAGAAAAAACCCAGAAAATTTCTTCCAAGCACAAGCAACTTCTGAGGCCTGCTTAGCCCTTATCTGTGCAGCTGCGTTTATCCTATCTGTTAGGCTTTCTGACATTCTTTGATTGTTAATTGGGGAAATTCTATTCTTGGGAGGGGTAAAGCACATTTGGAGAAATTCCAGGCCATTTTAATGTAGTGGAATCAAGCACAGCTTCATTTGTTGCAAAACAATTTTTAATTCCAGGATTTCATCTCTGGTTCGTCAAAGGATATCTCCAATGAAAACGTTAAAAGACTCAAGAGAGAAACTGCAGACACTAGGAAATGGAAAGACATCCATGTGCTTGGATTGCAAGAATCAATATTGTGAAAATGTCAATCTTACTGAAAAGCAATCTAAGTTAATGCAATCTCTATCAATATTCCAATAGCATGATTCACCAAAGTAGGAAAAAATCCTAAAATTTTATTTGAAATCACAAAAATCTTTGAATAGCCAATACAATTCTAAGTAACAAAAAATACGGCTGGCAGTATCACTATGCCTGGTTTTAAGATATATTACAGAGCCATAGTAAGAAAAACAGGATGGTATTTGTATAAAAACAGACACATTGATCAATGGAACAGAATAAAGGATTTTGATACAAACCCTAGGCTTTCACAGTCATCTGCTTTTGACAAAAACACTTTTTTTCAGTGAAAAAAAGCCTCTTTAACCAATCATTCTGAAAAACTGCATATCTATATGCAAAAGAATGAAAATAGATCCTTATCTCTCCCCATGCATAAGAATCAAGTCCAAATGGATCAAAGACCTTAATATCAGAGTTTATGCTCTGAAACTGCTAGAGGAAAAGGCACGGGAAACAATTCAACATATTGGTTTAGGCAATGACTTTCTGAATAGAACCCCAGTTGCCCAGAAAGTAAGACCACTAATCAGCCATTGGGACTTCTTGAAATTAAAAGGCTTTTGTACAGCAAAGGACAGTGAACAAAGAGGCAACCTACCAAATGGGAAAAAATCTTTTCCAGCTTTACATCTGACAGAGGATTAATATCCAGGGTATACAAAGAATTCAAAAAACCAAATAATAAGAAATCAGACAACACAATAAAAAATGGGCTGTGAACTGAATACAGAGTTCTCAAAAAAAAGAAAGAAAGAAATACAGATGGCCTCGAAAGATCTAAAAACATACCTCCTTAGCCCTCAGGGAAATGCAAATTAAAACTACTTTGAGATTTCGTCTCATTCCTGTCAGAATGGCCTCTATCAAGAAAACAAATGACAGTAAGTGCTGGTGAGAATGTGAAAAAAGGGAGCCCTTGGGCTGGAGAGATGGCTCAGCGGTTAAGGCACTTGCCTCCAGTGCCTAAGGCCCTGGGTTCAATTCCCCAGGACCCACATAAGCCAGACCCACAAGGTGGTGGCCCTGGTGCTCATTCTCTCTCTCTCTCTCTCTCTCTCTCTCTCTCTCTCTCTCTCCTTGAAAATGAATAAATAAAATATTAAAAAAAAAGGGAGCCCTTGTACAGTGTTGGTGGAAATGTAAACCAGTACCATTGTGGAAAGCAGTATGGAGGTTCCTGAGACAGCTGAAAACAGACTTACCATATGGCTCAGCTCTACCACTCCTTGGCATAGATCCTAAGGACTCTACTCGCTACCTTAGAGACACTTGCTAATCCATGTTTACTGCTGCTCTATTTATCATAGCTAGGAAATGGAACCAGCCTAGATGTCCCTCAACTGACGAAGGGATAATGAAGATGTGGTTCATTTATATAATGGAGTTATATTCAGAGGAAAAGAAGAATGAAATTATGAAATTTTCAGGGAAATGGGTGGATCTGGAAAGGATTATACTAAATGAGGTAACCCAGGCCCATAAAGCCTAATATCACATGTTCTTGATGCGAGATTGGGGAAATTGAGTCTCAAACCACAAACCCAGAGTCCTTATCTTTAGTATATCAAAGAATTGATAACTCGGACTGAAAATAGTTTTTACACAAACATCATGCTTTATTCAAACATTGAAAGGAAAGGGGGAGGTTCTGGGTTAAGATGGCAGTTGGGGTAGTCACACCATAGCAGTTTCGGGGGGAGGGCATAAAATCAGGGAAACACTCCCTCCTTCTGAAAACCTCAGCAGAAAACTAGGAAAGATTCAGAACACGCATACAAATAGCCAGAAGCTCTTCCAGCAGCTCGGGTTCCAGCCACTGAAGTTCTGTTGCCAGCCTCCTGGCTGTGGCTCCAGCTGTTCCTCCAGGTTAAGTCACAGCGGCTTCTTGCTTTCTTTCTTTTTTTCCTGAGGTACACTTAGCTTTAGCTGTGGACCCTGTGGAAATCAGCCTTCAGCCAGCTGATTTGGTGGAAACCACAACTGTGGGAACATATACCCCAGCTCCAGCTCCAACTCACCTCCCCCCAGGGACTTGGGAGAGAAATGGCCCCAGATGAAGATCCAGAGTTTGGCAAGAAGAGCTCCACCAGCCACCTGAATTACAATGACAAGCAGAGAAGGCAGTCTCTACTCACACCAGCTCCACAAAGACAAAACATCCTTAAGAAAGGCTGATGAAGGGTGCTGTGGGGGAGCAGAAGGGGGGACTGGTACATTAGTGAGTTTGGGGACAGAGTGCTCCTGGTGGGTGAAGGACAGGGCGAATTTGGGCCTCATGCTGTCAGTGAGTCTAGGGTCTCTGCACCCCTAGTTGCTGAGGGGCAAGGTGGGATGGAGTAACGTGTGATCCAAGCTGGTAAAGACCTCTTGGCATATTTGGGTCTGGAGCTTTAGGGGCCACAGTGGGAGCAGCACCTGCAGTACTCCAGTCTGGGGAGACCTGCATGGTAGAGTTGGAGCACTTGGGGCTAGAGTGCTCCAGACTGGTGAAGAGTAGAGCCTGTCTGGGGACAGGATGCTCCATGCAGGAGAGGTAATTGATGAGTTTAAGCCTAGTGCTGTCATTGTGTTTAGGGCCTGAACACCCTGAATAGGTGAGGGGCAAGGGGGATTCAGGTCGGTGTGCCATGGGCTGATGAGCAGCTAGATGCGTCTGGGTCCAGACCTGTAGGGGTGCCACTGTGACCAGCACCTCTGCACCTCATCGTGGTGAGGCAACCTGCAAGCCTGGGCCTGAGCCTTTGGAACACCAGTGTACCTGGGCCTGTGTGCTCCAGATCAGTGAAGTGTGTGATTTGTCTGAGGTTGGTATGTGTGAAGCCAGGGAAACACAAACTGGAGAGGGTTTGAGCCTGGAGTGCACACAGGCAGAGAAAAGAACAGCAAGTCTGGGTCCTGTGCTTGGAGGTGCCAGAGTAATAGGGGATGGCACCTAAGATAATAGAGAGGGCTTGTTGGTATTAAGGAGGGCACGGAAGACAAAGGGTTAAGAGGGTGTTGAATGAGGTCAGAAACCCTGGTGGCTAACCCTGGTAGGCGTTTCCCTATCTCCACCCTCAACGCTGAGACTCCCAACCCCCCAAAAGCATGCCACATAGACCCAGGTTCACACCCCAGCTGTGCCTAGAAGGTGGCAGTTCTACCCCCACCATCTGATACGTGCCCAAGCTCACGTCCACATGCAAAGCAGGTATTCACAGATTGCTGATTTCTGCCAATCTCTGTTGTCCATTACTTTCCCTCCCTCCTCTTCAATTTCTATTCAACCCACGATGCTGCTACAATAAAGGGTGACTGAGATTTCTTATCATGGGACTTCTTGCCATGGATGTTTTTCCCCCGGGTCTTTGCCCATTACTGCGCAGTAACACATGGGGAACCAGGTTTCCCCTTGGAAGCCATGCTTCCAAAGTTGAACACACACAGAGCTGTGGCACTTCCACGGGCTCTCGGGCCCACAGACATGCCTCCATGGGTGCCTGGTTTCGGGTCCCCCGCTGCAGCCATCAGACCCGCCGCTCTGAGCATGCCAGCTCCCTCCCTCACCGCGGTCACCTCCGTGCCGCGGATATGGAGCAGGCTTGCGCCCTGGTGCCAGCTCCAGCAGCCACTTCTAGAGCTGTGATACGGAGCGGTCCCCAGAGCGGTCCTCAGTACATCTCCGGTGCTAGCCAGCTGGACACACCTCCACCGGCTGCCTGGGATCGGTGCCCCTCGCCTCTTCCCAGCCCCCCCCTCTCCCACAGGTGCACCAGGGAACAGAAGTGGCCCTGGGAAAACTCCAGCCGGATCCAGACCGGTTTCTTTTTCTTTTTTATTAAAACAACAAGGGCTGATCTATTTGGAATCTGTAAACCCACTCTATATTGCCCCAAATCAAACACAATTCAATTTGGATCAGTCACCAAACCAGAGTACCAGATAAACTTCTAACCTCCATAACATCTGTACCTGTGATACTCCACAAAACCCAGTTCAAACCAAAAACAGATCAATCACTAAAGAAAAAAGATTTTTATACCTCTAAAAACTTCCTACACACACTGTATTGCTTCCATGCATCCCCAGGGTGCCTTGTTCTGATCCGAACTGTCAAGCAATAGTTCTCTGGCAGGCACTGGACAGGAAGTGTAACAGGGTGCTCTCTATGACATAACCAGATTGGATACAGAGGGGGAAGAAGAGCAGGTAGGTCAGCCCTGAAATACCCTTGAGCCCCAATAGCAAGACACAGTGGTGACTACAGCCAGAGAAGATCTCTGACATCCAAACCATGCTACATACCAGTCACCAACCCAGAACTAATGGCACACCTGTAACCTCTGCAACTCATGCACCTGTGGTTACGACACTATCCCAAACCAATTGGAATCCAGAACAGAACACTCACTAAATACTCAACAAAAACCAATATTGGCTCCCGCATTAAGCAACTAGACCTTTATGCACAAATGGGAAGAAACTAATGGAAAAAAATAACACATTGAGCTGAGAGTCAATCACCAAGGCCTCCTAGTCCCACAATGGAAGTTGCCACTGAAAATGTAGGGGAGACAACAGAAATACAATCCCCAAATTGGAATCAAATAACCTTAGGTCACACCTGCAATGATACCCTGACCAAGATATTGGCTGAACTGGAATGAGTCAAGAAACACATAAATGAAGTGGAACTCAGTAACATAAGCCTCGACATCAAACTTAATTTAATTGAGAAAAACAGAGCAACTTCAAAAGAAAATTAAGTCACTTGAAGGGAACTAACAATGGGAGCAGCTCAATAACCAGCTGATTAAGTTTAACGAGGACATAATCAAATGCAAGAATGAATTCCAGGAAACAGTAACAAAAACGAAACTAGTCTTGAAACTGGCACTCACAAGTGAGATGAAGATTATTAATTAAAAAAATAACAGAAAAGAGAAACTAAACAAAGCTATTAGAAGTTTCTTTAGAATTCCTCAATCCCAGAGTTAACCTGAGACAGAACCTCAGACCTCAAAGACAAAGCAGAAGAAATTAATAGGGAATCAAAAAACTTCAATAAATTAAAAAAAATAATGTGAACAAAAAGAGGCAACTGTGGGATTCCCTAAAGACACCAAACATCAGAATCTTGGGGATACCAGAGGGAGACAAAACCCAGGACAAAGGCATAGAGAACATATTCAACAAAATTATTGTAGAAAAATTTCTCACTCTTGATCCTGATAGAAAAAGCCCACAAAACTCCAAACAGACAGGACCAAAGAAGGAACTCTCCAAGACATATCTTAGTTAAAATGCTAAACATAGAAAGCAAAGAGAGAGTGCTAAAAGCAGCGAGAGAGAAACAACTCATCACATGTAGAGGCGACCCCATCAGACTTACCCCAGACTTCTCATTGGAAACCATGAGGCCAGAAGGGTCTGGAACAATGCTTTTCAAGGCCTTAAGAATTATGGCTTCCAGGCCGGGCGTGGTGGTGCACGCCTTTAATCCCAGCACTTGGGAGGCAGAGGTAGGAGGATCACCATGAGTTCAAGGCCACCCTGAGACTACAGAGTGAATTCCAGGTCAGCCTGGACTAGAACAAGACCCTACCTCGAAAAACCAAAAAAAAAAAAAAAAAAAAAAAAAGAATTATGGCTTCCAACCCAAACTACTGTACCCAGCAAAGCTATCCCTCATGATAGATGGAGAAATGAAAATGTTCCATGATAAAAGCCAGCTCCACTATTATGTGAACACAAAGCCAAATTTACAGAGGATACTGCAGGAGATATTCTAGATAGAAGAGACAACCAACCAACCTCAAGAGCACAATAGAGTATGAGTGTTATAAACAAAATTGTTGAGCTCATAATAACATGTGAAGCATTAGCCCCCATCAACTGTCCACCATGGCAGGGCTTAAAACAAGCTTCACAGATGTAACTCTGAATATAAAAAGACTTAATTTCCCCCCATAAAAAGACACAGGCTTAACAGGGTGGATCAGAAAATGGACACTTCCATCTGCTGCCTTCAAGAAATGCACCTCACTTCTAAAGACAGAAATTTCCTCAGGGTTAAAGGATGTAAAATGATTTTCCAAGCAAATGGAAACAAAAAACAAGCAGATGTGGCTACACTAATATCTGACAAAATAGACTTTAAACCTAAGGACAATGAAGGTCATTTCTTACTCATCAAAGGGAATGATCCAACGAGAGGGTATCACTATCATAAGTATGTATGCACCAAATACAGGTGCACCACATTTCATAAAGCAAAACTTACTCAAAAACAAAATAGAAACAAACTACAATTCCATCATAGTAGGAGACGTTAATACACCAATATCATCTCTAGACAGATCATCCAAACAGAAGATCAGTAGGGAAATAATGGAGCTTAACAATACCACAAATCAACTATACTTAAAAGATGTATTCAGGACATTCCATCCCAAGACTACCAAATATACATTCTTCTCAGAAGTCCACAGAACCTTCACAAAAATAGACCACATATTAGGACATAAAACATACCTCAGAAAGTTCAAGAAGATTGACATATCACACTATATCACAAGATGTTAAAACTAGAAAATAACAATGGGAGAAACAATAGAAAATACACCAACTATTGGTGACTGATCAATACACTGTTAAATAATGAATAGGTCATTCAAGAAATCAAGGAAATTGAATTTTTTCTAGAAGTAAATGATAATGAAAACCCAACATAACAAAATTTATGGGACACAATAAAGGCAGCCCTAAGGGAAAAATTGATAGCGCTAAATGACTTCATAACAAAGACAGAGAGATTTCAAATCAATAACCTAATGACCAACCAAATGGCATTGGGAAAGCTCTAACAATCCAACCCTAGGAGCTCTAGGTGAAAAGAAATAATTAAGATCAGAGCTGACATCAATGAAATGGAAACTAAGAAAACAGTTTTAAAAAATAGGTGAAATGAAGAGCTGATTCTTTGAAAAAAATAAACAAGATGGACCAACCCTTGACCAATCTAATTCAATGAAAAAAAGACAAGTCCCAAATCAACAAAATCAGAAATAAAAAGGGAGAGGTCACAACAGACCCCAATGAAATCGGAAGAATCATCAAATCATACTTCCAAAATCTCTACTCCACAAAATTGGAGAACCTGGAAGAATTGGATGAATTCCTGGATACCAACCATTTACCGAAACTAAATCCGGAGCAGATAAAGCTCCTAAATAAACCTAACTGAAAAATGTAATCCAAAACCTTCCCAAAAGGAAAAGTCCAGGACCTGATGGATTCTTAGCTGAATTCTACCAACCTTCATCATAGATCTGAAACCACTCTTTATGAAGCTTTTTCATGTAATAGAACAGGAATGCTTTCAAACTCCTTCTATGAAGCTAATGTCAAAACCAGACAAAGATATGAGAAAGGAAAACTATAGACCTATATCCCTGATGAAATTAGATGCAAAAATTCTGAACAAAATCCTCGCAAACTGAAATCAACAGTACATCAAAAGTCCTATCTACCTCAACCAGATAGGCTTCATCCCAGGGATACAGGGACGGTTCAACATACAGGAGTAGATTAATGTTTTCCACCACATTAATAAACTCGACCACAAGAACCACATGGTTATCTCAATCAATACAGAAAAGGCCTTCAACAAAATTCAACACCAATTCATGATCAAAACACTGGAGAGATTGGGCATGCATGGCTTATATCTCAACACAATAAAAGCAATATACAAAACTCCTAAAGCCCAAATCATTCTCAATGGGCAAAGACTCAAGGAGTTCCCATTAGAATTGGGAACAAGACAGGGGTGTCTACTCTCACTACTGCTCTTTAACATAGTCCTTGAAGTTGTAGCCCAAATGATAAGACAGGAGAAAGACATAAAAGGATTCTAATTGGAAAGGAAGAAGTGAAACTATCCCTTTTTGCAGATGACATGATCCTATACATAAAAGACCCAAAGCATAGTACCAGTAAACTCCTGAAGGTGATAAATTCCTTCAGCAAAGTGGCAGGGTACGTAATTAACACACAAGAATTAGTAGCCTTCCTGTATGCAAATGACATGCATATAGAAAAAGAAATCAATGAGACTGTCTCATTTTCAATAGCCTCAAAAAAATCAAATATTTTGGAATAACACTAATGAAGGATGTAAAGACTTATATAATGAAAACATAAAATCACTCAAGAAGGAAATTGAGGAGGATGCGAAAAGATGGAAAGATTTTCCATGCTCCTGGATAGGTAGAATTAATATTTTTAAAATGGAAATTTTTCCAACAGCAAGATACAGATTCAATGCCATGCCAATAAAAATCCCAGCATCATTCTTTACAGATATAGAAAAAATATTCTCAAAATTTATTTGGAATGGCAAAAGGCCTTAGTTAAAAGAAAAAAAAAATCCTCAGGAGGTATCACGATTCCTGATCTAAAGATATACTACAAAGCCATAGTAACAAAAACAGCCTGGTACTGGCATAAAAAACAGACAGACCAACGGAACAAAATTAAAGACTGCTCTTAGCGCAAGTAACTGTAGCTACTTGATCTTTCACCAAGGTGCCAATAACATTCACTCATGTAAAGATAGCCTCTTCAACAAATGGTGCTGGACAAATTGGATAAATACTTGTAAAAAAATGAAACTAGACCCACTCCTCTCATCATGCACAAAAATGAACTCCAAATGGAATAGGAAAAAACTTCCTGAACAAACCTCCAGTAGCCCAGGAAGTGCAATAATCACATGTCCAATCGATATCATCAAGCTAAAAATCTTCTATCCAGACAAACATACCATACTCAGAGCCACCATCAGACTGGGAGATAATCTTTGCCAGCTATAACACAGACAGAATTTACAAAGAACTAAAAAATTTAAATAATAAACTCAAACGGCCCTCTCACAGAATGGGGTCTTGATCTCAACAGAGAATTCAGAGCAGGAAATGCAAATGGCTAGTTCTCATTTAAGAAAATGCTCCTCATCCTTAATTATGAGGGAAAAGCAAATCTAAACAACAATGAGATTCTACCTTACTCCAGTCAGAATGGCAATCATTAAAAAATCTACCAACAATAGAATGCTGGTGAGGATGTGGGGGAAACAGGAACTCTCATTCACTGCTGGTGGGATTGCAAACTTGTACAACCACTACGGAAAGTGGTGTGAAGGCTCCTGCACAGGATAGATATGGAGCTACCACTGTACCCAAGTATCCTTCTACTGGGCATCTACCCTGATGAACTCATAAAGACCATCAGGAAAAGGAAAGAAAGATAAAAGGTGAATGCTTTTAAAGAGATAATAGAATCCATGATAAAACTATTCTTTCCACCCCCTTGGCAAAGGTGCCCAGAAAGGAGAAATAATCTTATCATGGCCCTGCCCAGCATGCTGTGAATAGTTTCGGGACAAAATGGAAAAAGACACTCGGTCTTGATATGAATTTGGGTTTTGAAATCACACTGGCGGTGAGCACCCACCAAGGTTCCAACCTAATGGCCTGGACATAGAGGGGGAGACACACCTACACCTGTGTGGGCCACTTGCTTGGCCAGGAAGGGGCTGGGATCGGTGTGTCAAGCCTGGGAAGAGCTGAGGTAGGTGTGGCAAAGTTGTGATGTGAGATAATAGTGGGATGACTCTGGCTGACAGCCTATCTGATTCTATCTTACCTAGTCTCTCACATTTTCACTCACATGTGGATCCCAGCTACAAATGTTCAGATTTGTATGTGAGTTGGAGTAAAAATCCGTAATGGAGGCCAGTGAGAGAGAGAGGAGAGAGGATTTAAGGGAGAGGGTGTTGTATATATGTAACTATATGAACAGAAGAGAGGGAAAAGAAGGGATTTAAGGGAGAGGGTGCTGTATATATGTAACTGTATGAACAGATCACTGGGGGTGCAATGACCTAAGTAGAGTCAGGGGATGGGATTGAGTAAAGAAGGGGTGGGAGAAGGGTTAATCAAAACTTAAGAGGTTAAGAATAAGCCATATGGAAACCCATTTCTTTGGATAATGGCATCCCCAGAAGCCATAGATTGATTGTTACTAGAAAAACTTCAGTGCCAGGGATGGGATACCTTCCAGTGGGTTGTTGGCCAGGGAGGCTCCCGAGGCCCCCAAAAGAGTACAGACCATTGCCAAGGCTCTTGGAATGACATGGAAAGACCCTATTGCTGAAGACCACATATGCTTGGGCTGCAGGTCACTGAGAAATCAAGCTGGAGCTGAGCTGGAAACCTCCTCCCTGTGAACCAGCTGACAGAAAGCTGGAAAAAGCCACAGCTGCCTGCAGCCCTATGGGAGAGAGAAGTCATCAGTGGTGATGTACAGCAGTGGACCTTGCAAGCCTTAAGCCTGGCCAGCCAGGCCAAATGTGCCAACTGGGGCAATAGTGGCACATCTGTTATGGGGAAAACCAACTGCTCTCTAATTGGACTGGAAGCCTGCTCCATGGGAGGGAACACATGCCTGGTACTGAAGACCTAGTCTAAAGCCTATGGTGGGGAGGTCATGAGCCCTACGGTTTAACACCGGCTGTTGTCTGGCTAAGTACATATATTATGCCTACTAAACTGCCTTACAAGCACATTTTAAAATGTGTATACCTATATATTAACGCTACTCTAACTTTTGGCTAGAGAAGCTTCTCTTTCAGATGGCTGTGACTACTGGGATGATTCAAAAGGCACCACAGTGCTGAGAAGTGACAGCGGAGTGTTCAGCACTGAGACATCTCTATCACACCTCCCAAGGCCCAGGGTGCATTGCAGAAGAGATGGCAGAAAGATCACAGGAGACAAAGAAAGGGTAGGACTGCTTCCAGACACAAAATGGCTTTGATATTCATGACCTCACAGTGCCTGACACTACAAGACCTTCATAAAAGGAGGGAAAGATGAGGACATGGAAACAAAAGAGACTAATTGAGAGAGCAGGGGACATGAGGGAGGGTGGATTTGAGAGGGGAAAGTGAGGTGGGAAGGCAACTATAGTATATTGTCTATAATTATGGAAGCTGTCAAAAAGATAAAAAGAAATATGCGTTATATTCATTTAGAATTTACAAAGAGTGGCCCTTTAAGGTAGTATAGGGTGACTGGGTCCTGAAAGTGAAAAAACAGGAATGTTCTTTGTCTGTTTTGTGTTTCCACTTTACTAGACAGGGATCTGCTTCTCCTTATCTCTTGCCTAAAGGAATTGCATAGATCTGTTTTTCCATAAACAACCCGAGTCTCTCCCTGGGAAGGAGTTCTCCTTTCCTACATTTAACATTTAAATGTGGCTTAAATGGCTTTCTGGTTGGCTAAACTCAGCCCTAAAACTTGGCATCATGACTGGCCTCTTCCTGATCCAGCACCCAAGCCCGGACCAATCAACCCTCTCTCAGACTCACCTAAACGTGAGGGTAGAGCCCACCACAAGGAGATTATAAACAGATGCTCGCTGGGTACAGGTGGGTGGGCCTCTTTTACATGAAGACGGGAAATCATGCTGTCTCATCTTTGTAAGAAGGGTTTTTTCCTCCTTGGCCTCCTGCTGACTGATTTATTTGTGAGGCTCTTAACATTCACACGTGCACATGCACAAATGCTTGCTCGAAAGCATGCATCACATGGAAACAGGAAAAAGAACCAAAACCAAGTATGTCAGTCATGCCTAGCCCCAAAACCCTTAAGATCTTAGATAAGAAACCAGTGTTTTGCTTTTTCATTAAACTACAGAAAAGCTACCTACTAAGGTGGGTACAATCCTATGTCACACAAGCGTAGTTGAGTGAGAGGGCTTTACCCCTAGCCCCTGAAGTTCTCTAAAGAATCACCTACTTTGAAGTCACACGTGCATGTGGTACAGTCTCTGTGTCGTGTGCCTTAAGTGCTGATGGGGTAGGATGGGGTAGGGAAGGGAGCAGGGGTTGGCACACCCTGTAACCTCCCAGGTTGTGATGGGGCCCAGGGGTCTTCTCCACTCAGATACATGGTCTGTCTTGATGATGTGAAGGACTGAAACTCGGGTCTGGTTCTCACCTCCCACCCAATGGGAAAAGGGGAGGAAGTGCCAGCTCAGTGCTGGGATACTATATGGAGGCCTGGCCAAGAGCCTCATTCCCAGAATACAGTGGGCTTTTGATCTGTGGTTTGGTTTCCCAGGTGCTAGGGTCTCCTCTCAGGAGAGGAAGGGCTTAGGAATTACCTTAATAGAAGGCCTTGCTTCCAGGGTCCCAGACTGGAGTCTGAGTTAACTTTCAACTCTTAGAAACTTCAACTTCTATATCCAGGTTTGTGGGGAGGGGGGCTCAGGAAGTGACACTGAAATCATGCAAAGTATTTTATGACCACAGTGAAATGTCAGTAATGCTATTTAGAAAAATCCCCAAACAGAAGTGAAGCCTTTGAAGTAAGGTACATATTACTAAATTGCACCTGGCCAGAGAAGAAATAATAAAAACAAAATAACTGGAATGCAGCTAAAACATTAATAAAAGAGAAACCCACAAGTTTAACTACTACTGGAGCACAAATCTATTTATATCTAAAATCATAATAGTGTTAAAATCCATTTTAGTATGAAATTTCATTTTACAGTAAGGTTATTCAGAACTGGTCTCTGAATTGGGACATAAATGTAAACTGAGAAAAGCAAAAAGCTCTAAACCCTAATGAAAGGACATAAAAAGGCACCAATTGAATGTGCCAACCACTAGGTGGCCTTGACATCAAGAGTGTATGAGCCATGGTGGGGGAGAATATCAAATTCATAAAGAGGTATGTCATCCTGTTTTTAAGGGGTTTTCTCCAATAACTTATGATACTGAGCATACTGTTATGTTAATATATACCAATAAAATGTTAATAAAGGACAAAGCTTTTAATGTAGAAAATGGAAGAAATGTTAGCACTGGAGTAAAGCTGAGATTATTATTTATTTTGAAACCAATAGAATTGAGGTCTGGAGGGAAGCTCTGTTGGAAAAGAGAGAGAGAGAGAGAGAGAGAGAGAGAGAGAGAGTTCTTGTGATGCAAAGCAGGCCCACCTTCCCTATGCACCTTTGGCATTGAGTTGAATGCCTGTAGATGCTTCAGGGTCTGGAGTGGGGAGTAAACACATAGGGAAAACACAGGCCATCAATGAGCAGTCTAGGACATGATGGCATTTGCCGATCCCACCACACAATACCTTGTGCTTAAAGGTAGGGTTACTCTTGGACATTTCAGCTATATAAACGAGTTTTTCTTTCTTTCTTTCTTTCTTTTTTTGCTAAGGGGTTTTCCTGCCACTTGTACCTAATGGTTCTATGCCATGACTACTTCACAAATGGGGCTGGTGTGGTGGCAACATGCTTTTAATCCCAGCACTTGGGAGGCAGAGGTAGGAGGATCTCCATGACTTGGAGGCCAGCCTGAGACTACATAGCGAATTCCAGGTCAGCCTGGGCTAGAGTGAGATCAAAAGAAGGAAGAAGAAGGAGGAGGAGGAGGAAGAGGAAAAGGAAGAGGAAGAGGAGGAGGAGGAGGAGAAAGAAGAAGAAAGAAGAAAAAAGAAGAAAGAAGAAGCAGAAGAAGCAGAAGAAGAAGAAGAAGAAGAAGAAGAAGAAGAAGAAGAAGAAGAAGAAGAAGAAGAAGAAGAAGAAGAAGAAGAAGAAATGATTCTAGGAAAGTTACCAGGACCATGTTTGAAAGGCAAAGCGAAACACAGAAGATCTTCATTGCATCCTATACCCCTGCCCCAAGAAATCTTAGCCTTAGTTGTTAGAACCAGAATGTCTCCATTTTTGGATTCTGCCATTTCGTTCTGCTTCCCCAAGAGTGACCCAAATCACCCCTCCCAACCATCACTTCCCTGGAATGACCCAAACCCTAAGGACCCCAGCATCCCTTAAGTATTCCCTATTCTGTAAGGGAAGTTGCTTCTGACCCCCTGGTCAGAGCCCTTTCCCCAATAAAGTCTGCCTCTGCTGTTGCGTCTTCTCTCTTGTTTCATTTCCTGATTTTTCTAACATTTGGTGCTCAGAGTGGGGACCCCTGGCAACCCAGGGAGCATTGGGCAGTGACAGCTTGTCTGGGGTTAACCCCTGGATCCTGGGGTGTTCTTGATCAACACCCTATCCCTCCTGTCTCTCTCCTTTTCACCATGGTAAATTGCATGAGAATTGCAACTCCCCTGGGATGGACTGAAAGGCCAAGGATACTCTTTGATGGGTTCTCAAAACTCCCAGGTGGCCAGTGGGGGTAATTCGCCTGCCTTAAAGCTTTTGCTTCTCCTCTCTTCTCTGCTCCAGCCATAGAGAGGCCATCTACCACATCCACTGGATCATCCAACACCAGACCATCTTTAGCCCAAAGAAGTGGTGGGTCAGCTTCCATCTGTCTTCCTACAGTACCTATGAGAAACACCTAGTTCCCTTGTCTTGTCCTGGAGGACTGCCCTGGAAACCCCAAGTCAGAAGGAATTGCTTTCTTTCTGAACCTCCTGTTCTTCTCCAGAAGGTTTCTGGCCTCTGGCCTCAGATCAGATATACCTGATTCTAACAGACACCCTTCTCACCCTTCATGGGTTCCCAAATTTTCAAAACTCCCCTGGCCTCACTGCTGAGCTGTCTCTTGGCCAATCTTAAAACCCTTAAAATGAGACATAAAACCCAAATGCCTCGTTTTTTATTGCAATATGGTTTGATCATAATACAAATTAGACAATGATTCTTGTTGGCCTGAAAATGGCAATTTGACTTTCAAGTTCTTCAAGACCTTGATAACTTCATAAACCAGAATGGCAAGTGGCAGGAAGTTCCCTATATTCAGGCATTCTTCTACCTCTGCTCCCACCTGTCTGTCAGGTCCTCCATCTGTGGCAGAAACCCCCTTGTGGCCCCATTACCTTGAAGAACCTGACAGTCCTAGTGTTCACCAAGTGGGGGCATTGAGGGTCCTACTCACATCTACTTGACCCGGCTCACATTGAGAGCCGTTTGGGCACATCTTCTGAAAATCCCACCAAATATCAAAAGTAGTTCCTACACATCACCAGTCTCTTAATCTGACATGGCATATTTACATTATCCCAACACTCACCCTTACTCTGGACAAAAAGGAGCACATTTGGAGGGCAGCAACAGCTCATGCTGATGACCTCCATGGTCAGATGCCAGCCCAGTATGCTGTAGCCACCATGGTGGATTCCGGGCAGAATCCTCATGAGACTTATCAGCAGAAGACAGACTTCTCCAGAGATCATATAATCAACTGCCTCCTGGCAGGTATGAACAAGCAGGCCTACAGGCAATTATGAAAAACAAAACCAAACCCAAAAACCTACTAAAAACCCAGCCTTCTTTTTGTGTCACCTTAGAGGCCATGTTAAAATATACAAATCTAGATCCAGATTCCCTAGAGGACTAAACTTTTCTTCACTTAGTTTACCTCACAATCTGCCTCTGATATTTGAAAAAAGTTACAGCTAGAGGGGCCACACACATCAAGGAGACTTTAATGTGGCCTTTAACAATAGGAAGAGCCCAGGCTTCAAAATCCAAACAGATTCATTTAAACTGTTAGATGCTTGCCTCAGCAGGCCAAGGCTAATTCCGAGAACAGTCAATCCCCAGCTCCCAGCCTACAGGGAGCCTGTTTCTACTGAGGTGCTCTAAGGCAAGAGCAGGCCCTAATGAGAGGTTACCTTCCAAGCCATGTCCATTCTTCAGCCAAGGGGACAATGGAAGATGGACTGTCCTGATCAGGGGCCTCCCCTTGACTGGAGTCCTCTCACAATGTTGCCCCCCCCCCACCAAGTATGCCTAAAACTCTCCTTTGTTAATGCTCTCAGCACACAATTGAAGATGCTCGGGATGCTTTGACCCCACATCAAGTGAGTCCATGGAACCCAGGGGATCAGGATAGTATCTGCCGAGACTGTTTTGTCTTGAATACTGGGGAAAGAGCCTGTATGTTTTAATTGACTACCAGGGAACCACTGCTCAGACCTCCTTCCCAATTACTGGTGTGAGGCCTGCCATAGGTCTGATCCCCACCCCTACTGGCTGGCTCTCGTGATTAGATCACTCTTTGGTTCTCATAACTGTCCCTTTGCCCTACTTCTCCACAAATCTGGGCTACACGCATCTCTCCCAGCTAACTACCATAGAGTTAAATATTGACTTATTGTAAATATAGCCTGTCTGGAGACTAAACTGAGACAAAATAGACCAATTGTTAGAGTATTATTGTTAAATGTTCAAGTATATTTAGTTTTTTTTTTTAATTTTATGAACTGTAAATTCCCAGAATGACTAGGGGACCTGTTTGTCCCCCAACATGTTTACAAGGAGGAAACAAAGATAGATGGTAACCTGGCAATGGTGTCAGTAACTTGTCTACACAATAGTCAGGTATTTAGCAGTTTAAAAAGGGTTTTTAAATTGTTCCTATACTTACCTGGCAGGGGAGATACCAGGATCACGAAGGCAGTTTTCCTAGGGTCAGGCTTATCAATTGCACTCTGGATGTGCTGACCCCTGTGATTTCCCCAAATAGATACTAGAAGCTGAAAAGGGCTAAATCACACACCAATTGAGATATCCCCCGAGTCCTGTCTACACCTCCCTCTTGAGTTGGTGAATGCCAGAGCCTACCCTGGGGATATCCGTTTTGGTTTCCCTGCCTTACAAAACCAGGAAGGCCACAGACACAAGGATTTCAGGATCCTGACCCCAGGATGATAAAAGTAAGTCTACTAAATAACTACAAACAGGTATTAAAAAACTCATAAAAATTTGTTATAACTGTTTTAAAGTTTATTTTTCTATGATTCTATAAATCTGCTAACAAAAACAGCCTAAAATTTGTTTAAATTAAAAAGTACTCAATACTGAGTTTGTCAAAAAAGTTCTAATAATATTCTAACTTGCTTTCATACTTTTAAAATGTATTTCAGAAGGCTTAAAGGAAAAGAGACTCCAAAGTCAACATATATTAGAAGAAATCCACTGAGAAAGCAGGTGTGGTGGCTCATGTCTGTGATCCCAGCTCTTGGAAGGCTGGCCAGAGTGGTGAGTTAAGAGGCCAAATATCAAGATGGTCTCATAAAAGAGGAAAAAGCCATAATGCAAGGCAGTTATTCTACACATGCACGACAGGTAGAGAGCTAACTTTCCCCTCCTACTCCTTAAAATTTTATCTATTATTTTTACATAAAGTATACTTTATGTATACTTTAAAGTGCTTTTATCTTAGCTGTACAAATCAGTGATTTTTAAGCATCTTGTGCCTTGCCCATCAGATTAGGATAGAAAACATATCTAGCAGCCCAGAAGTTTATGGCAAACTTAAGTGTGTATGGTGGGGGGGGGGGCCCACAGATACTGATCCGAAGACACAGGATGACACAACTCTGTGCAGGACTTGCTGATTCAGTCTATGTGGCCATATCTGTGCACAACAGTGAAGGCTGAAGGTAGGCTGCATTTCCCCCGTCACCAATGACTCTCAGCACTGCAGTGGTTGGGAGTAAAAAAAAAAATTCACTTTCTAAGGCAACACAACCATACTTCTAGGCCTTTGTTACCCTAGAGCCCGCAGCTAAGGCATCTGTTTTTCATTATTATGCTTCTCATAAAGCACCTGAGCATTATAATGGTGAAAAAATTTCACAGAATATAACCTCATTAAAAATCCCCTATATCTTTAATTATAGAACTCATACAGTCAGAAGTTTTAAATACTTATTTTCATTCTTTTATTTTCTCATACCACAAGCATTTGTTCACTTTTTACAGCCTGATTTGCATAAGCAAACTGCAGAGATAGTCTCATCTTTGCAAAATGTATGTGAGAAAAAAATCCTAGCATTTAAACATAAGCACTTTATAGCTGAAACAGATTTATTTGCGATATCTCAAAGTTAGTATTACAGTTTCAATGTTTATGCCTGTAAAGGTTTATATATTCTACAATACATAGTTATTTCAGAAGCAGTTAAAATTGAGTTAACCAATGGGGGGGAACTTCAACATAAAGCTGTAACAATTATCTGAAACTGAAGTTATTTACAACTAAACATTTAGGGTCTTGATTCACAAAAGTTAGTGCATTTCATGATTTGTGAGTTTTATAGAGAAAACAAGCAGAATGCAGAATATTCCCCAAGTAAAATTTATAACAAATAGCTTTTAGAAGACAGCCAATCAAACTAGAAATTAGAGAAAGAGTCAAAACAGAAGTTAGCAACTGTACTTGATTTAACAATTTAATGATCCAGCAGCACTCAGAGTACCAGGCCATAAGAGAAGAGCAGGTACCATTGTTGACAGTACTTTGGTCAGTACAAAAGGAGAATGATTTCACCTTTTATAGTTGAAACAAAATCATCATTCTCCTTTGGTCAGAGTTTTACTTCATGAGTCAAGCAATTTAAACACATACAGAACAAGTTTCTTTTCCAACAGCATCAGAGTTCAATTCAATGCGAAAGCTTGGGGCAAGATGACCGAATGGTTAGCTACTCCAATTGCAAAAGCAATGCCACAGGCGAGACACCTTCCACCTGCGAAGGGCTTCAATGGATCCTAGTGATTTTACATACGCAACAAAGCAATGGACTAAAAAAAAATTCAGAAAAGTGTTTTTAACGTTAAGGGATACATTTCAGTGAATCAAGTCCCATTAAAGGTTTACAGAAAACATTTAAAACTCTGGAATGTAGACATTGTACATTGCATCTCCTTTATCGAATGCTTAACAGTAGTTGCTCCAGAGTGAATTCAAACATGGACAAGCCAGGTCACAATGACTCTAGATATGTTATTAAAATACACTGTTGATCATAAAAATACTTTACTATGTACATGGACACTGTATAAATTTGAGATTTCTTTACTGAAGAAAGCCGTTAGTAGTGTTCTGGCTCCTGGTCCAGGTGACTCTGCAGGCCCATCATTTGGTCTTCACACCATACACATGGCTGAGAGTTGATATGCACCAGTTCTTCAATGGCTCGGTGATGTGACTTCCTTCTGAGATGTCTAGTTGGAAGAGTCAGCTTTGCTCCCAGTATACTTTGCTTTTCTAAATGATGTTCCCAGTAACTCTGGACATTCACATAATTCATTTGCAATCTGGTAACATTTTAAAATAAGGCTATAGTTCATTTCATCAGTTATTACACTGTCTTGCTTATAGTCAGGATGGTGTGCTATGAACTCTCTCATCCATTTGGCAACTGTCATTAGTTCTCCTGAAAAAAAATTAAGGCAACAGAGGTAGGTTAAAAATATACTAATAATGAATGATCTGCACATGCATCCTGTGGAGAGGGACCAAGGAGGGAGGGAGCTCAGTGGCAGAGTGCTTGCCTCAAATATGCAAGGCCCTGGGTTGAATCTCCAGGACTATAAGGAAAGAGAAGGGGGAAAAATAGAATTCTTCTCAGGGAAGAAAGGTAAGCTACAGGCAGGCAAGAGTACAGCATTCTGCATTCTGTTTCTACCCATATGCTGAAAGTGCCTGTGCGAAGGGACGGAAGCCAGCACCCATGACAAGAACATGCCTCCTCCCCATTGGAGAGGGCTAAGACTCTTAAGTGAAGCTATTATGTATGGGACCACCTGAAAGGATTGTAAGGTTCTCTTCAATAATTTCTGATCCAAGGGGTAGAGAAAATATTAAGTAGTTGGAATAAGGAGGGAAACTGAAGACATGCCATTTTAGGAGTGGTATTGGGGTTTACAGATGACCCTTTGTGACTCCAGAAAGTCCTAGAAGCCTCAAGTCAAACGCAGATGTCAGTATAGTACTGCTGTGACACTCCATATGAGTAGCAGTCAGGCACTATGAGGACAGAGGATCCTTGGGATATTCACTATACAGAGGGAAGCGAGGAACTGTACACATTCTAGCTGTGCAGCTTCCTTGAAGTAACCTTAAGGTTACTTAGCCCAAAAAGGGTGACATGCGACGGACACACCTGTACATAAATGACAAACAGGCACTGCAGATACCACACTTCATCATCCAAGATGCCACAGATCTTAAGATGAATCACTATTTTACAAGCAAGTAAGAAAAAAAGAGCTCGCCTAATTTAAACTGCGGTTGAAAGATCATGAGATGTACCTAATTTCAGTTACCAAAATGTGAAAAGCTGTGCATGGAGAATATGATCTCCTTTCAAGGTCACGGTACAGAACTGACACTGTAAGGAGTTGGGTGAAGAAATAGGAAAGAAAAAAAAGCTACTATACCAGATGCTCTCTTCTTAATTAGCTTTAAGTAGTTCAGAATACTACATCTGGTGTCCACGTCCACTTCCATATTTTCAAGGTAAGAGTTAAGAATGGGAATGAGTCCAGGAAACACACCTTCCTACAAGAAGCAGAACACATGTAAATTCTGTGCCGCTGGTGCACATGTCAGGGGCACAGCGCAAGCCCTACCTTCCCATTGATGATGGTGTCTATGCTCATGAGGGTATACTCCTCTGAGGGCAGCTCCGAGCTGGTCTGAGCCTTGCCACCTGCCAATGAGAGCGCAGAGTTCAGCAGCTCGTCCTGCTGTAAGCCGGCCCTATAAGCCCAAGAGAACGTGCTACCTTTACAGATATCTTTCCTGAAATAAAACAGCCCTTGCAAGACAGCATCTCGCTTCTGTGCTGCTTTCATGTTTTCATCAACCTAAGGGAGAAAAAGAATCAGGACTAAGTCAAAATGTTCTTGCTCCAGCACAGAAGTTGTGCCTTCCTCACTCCCTTCAGAATTCCTTTCCTTCTCATCCTTCATCACTGGAAAAAATGGGGCCTACATCACTCATCATGGTTTATGCATAAAAGTGGGAAATTGGGCTGGAAAGATGGCTCAGCAGTTAAGGCACTTGCTTGCAAAGCCTAACCACCACAGTGCAATTCCTCAGTATCCACGTAAAAGCCATATGCTTGTGGTGCCTCTGGAGTCTCTTTGTAGTGGCGGAGGCACTGGTGCATCAATTTTCTCTCTGTCTCTCTCTGCTTGCAAATAAATAAAAGTATTTATATTTAAAAAGTGGGAAATGTGGTGAGATAAGCAAGAGACCTCTAACCACAGCCAATCAGTCAACCCAGGATAAGCCAGCAAGACGGACACCAACGATCTTCAAAACAACCTAAAGCAGAAGTACAGAGACCCCCTAAGACCTCACCAACAAATCAGCTTAATACTCACCCACCATGACTCAGGGAACTGAGCAGAAGAGGGGGCGGAAAGATTATAAGAGCCATGGTGGGGGAGAATGTCCAGAGACATACCCCCCCTCAGTAACAACATACAAAGGGGGGTGGAACTGGGTTGACTCCTAGGCTCTCCATAACCCCCTACCCCATGGACTGATCCAGACCTGCCCACGGAGGAGGATATCCAGCTGATTGGGGACAGGGAGGAGGGAAATTGAGGAACTGGGGGTACCAACACATTATTTGCTCATTCAATGTGTCTAATTATGGGTAATAAAGAAATAAATAATAATAAAATTAAAAAGAATAAAAATAAAATGATTTTTAAAAAGTGGGAAATTAAGAGAAGCTTACCTTGTAACACAAACAAAGTAGGAAAAGCATCTTTGGAATTGATCTGACAGAAAACCTAGGGTGCTGGGAAGGCAGGGGATTGGTTCCCTTTACCTAGTACCCAAGGCAAAGATAACAGGGAAGGGAACCAGAGCTCTCCTGCCTTCCCTCTCTCTGCTGTGAACACCGGGTTAGTAGCTGTCAGACCTTGAGTAAGGGGATGGTATTCCAAGACAAGCCACCAGTGCCATCTGTTTACTAATGCATTCATGAGGCAGAATACCTTAGGGGTTTTTTTTTGGGGGGTGGTGGTGAATTCTCAATTTCTTCAATGACTGAAACAGTATTTTAAGTACTTTCTTATTTTCTATCATGCTCTTTATGTAGAACCACAATATATAAGAGACACAATTAGACAGGATGAAGAGTAATGAAGATCACAAAGTCTGTGATTACTCAGTTTTCCACTCTACTCAGTATGAGGGAGTCCCTACTGTTACTGCTTTTTAAAATTAAATAATCTAAATAATCTGGACACTTCTAAAGACATATTCAAGTAAGAGCTTAAAATATGCCACCATGGCTGTGAGCATCTCTAGGGTTTTCATGTCTTACAATATTTGGTTTTTCTTAGTCTTAATACAAAGTTCATAAAGGCCCCTGGTTTTATTCTGATTTCCGCTTTTGTAATTTAAAAAAATCTACATTGAAATTGGTCTTCAGGTTCTTTCTTTCTTTCTTTCTTTCTTTCTTTCTTTCTTTCTCTTTCTTCCTTCCTTCCTTCCTTCCTTCCTTCCTTCCTTCCTTCCTTCCTTCCTTCCTTCCTTCCTTCCTTCCTTCTTTCTTTCTTTCTTTCTTTCTTTCTTTCTACTGGTCTTCAGGTTCTTAAGTGCTTATGTCTACTGACACTTTTTCTTAGAACATTTTCAGCTTTTGTTTTAGGGATAGCTTTGCCGACACACTGGTGCTGTCTCCCTGTCAATCTAAATTGGCTCACTTTAAAAATCTATCAGTAGTTGAAACATTTTGAGTATGATTTTGTTGAATTTTGATACTACTTCCTTTTGAGAAGTGAAGATTTTTCTTGAATGATTTTTATAAACCTTCAAGACATTTGGAGAAAAGATGTGCTCTGGCTTGAAACACACGACCTGGGCTACACAACCGTACTAGTGACCCACACTGATGAACGCCTGTGCTTCTTTGCCCCACAGGCAACACTTACAGAGTCTGCTAAGTGGCTTGTCTCCATGGTCATGGAGCCCTGGAAGTAATTTTGCCCAGGCTTAAAAGCAAATAGTCTGAGCACTTTGTGATTTTAGTTTGCACAGCCCACCCCATCACGCCCTCATACTAAGCTCTGTTTTAAGGAATGTTGCTCTACTCTATTGAACAAAAATCACCCTGGGCTGGCTGATTGAGATGAATTTTACCTTATCTTTGAATCTTAAACTTAAAACCTGAAAAATTAAGCACCAACTCTGAAATGACACTTTTCTTAAAGAACAGAGATGTTGTATGGATGGCTATTGGCGAAGGCGTGCTTGGTACATCAGGAACCCTGTGTCCAGGCTAACAGTCCCTGCTGATACTTCTCTGCTCTGTGGAACACTGTGGCTGGGTGTGCGCCATCTCAACCCCCAGGTACTCAGTACTGTCCCTCTGTGCAGTAGTGAACTAGTGAATTAACTACATGTTAACCATTACTAATACATTTTAACATTAAAAAAGTCAGTGCTGACATCATCTTGGAGGAATACATAACACTGCTTTCTCTAGCATATTTAATACTTCCTACTTCACATTTTATTTTGTCTGTTATCATTTATGCTAACATTTTAGAAGGTTATTATACAGCTCTGTATTGTCACTATGCCTGATGCCACAAACTCATCCTAGAATACTGCAATTGGATGTTACTGGGTTCTTTTTTTCTTTGCAATGAGTTTTGTCTACTCAAATTAATTGTCATTTTATTTTTACCATTTTTATCTTCTGTAGGTCATAGTATCTTGCCACTCTCCCCACTCCTACTTTCAGGCACTAAGAAGCTTTCTTTGTTTTTTTCCTCATTCTTCTAACCAACAATTTGGAAGTGAATATAGTTTTTAGATTATATCAGTTTTATTTTTGTAGTATTGGTTTACTTTTTACACCCCTCCCTGCCTACAACCCTTCCAAGTGTGGGTAGGTATACAATATCATACCTAGCTACAATTACTAGTAGTTTTCCTTTTAAAAATTTACAATGTTGTCTTTTTTGACAACCTCATACATGTATATATTTGATCATATCCACCCCATTACCCTTCCTTGTGCACCTCCCTCACCACACCTCCTCTGTCCACTTAGACCCCCTCTACTCTCACCACAGTTTTCTGTGACCCAGTAAGGGCTATTTACTGTAGCATGGGCAATTGACCGATGGCTAGACCAATGAAGTATCTCCCCCTCCCCTTCTTTGTATTTTTTCTTTTTAAAAATTTTTGTGGTAATAGGGATGGAATCTAGGGTCTTTCACATGTGAGGCAAGTGCTCACCCAGTGAGCTTTGCTTGTGTGTTCTTTCTATACAAGTCATTTTGAAGGTTTATTTTCCAAATGTTGAGAATTTAAGTGTATTATTCATCACCTACCACCATTCTTTGCTAGATGCGGAAATCTGAATGTTTGTATCCTCTTAAAATTCATACAATGAAACCTAATTTTAATCCCCAATGGGACAGAATTAGAATGTGGGACATTTGGAGGCTTTGTCCTGAATGGGACTGGAGCTGTACAAGAGACCCTCAAGAGAAGTGGGGAAGTAGCTTGGGAGCAATACCTCCCTGTCTCACGTGACTGTAACTTGAGGGTCTATTCCCAGCACCCAAAACGTAAGAAAACAAAACAAACAAAAACCCCAAAATGATAGGCCCTTTACAGATCTCATTTCAGTTTCTTGAGTTGACCATTTCACTGGGAACCTTCTACCAAGCGAGGAAGCTGGGATCTTCTCTTCAGAGCTATTGACTAGTGTTAACTTTTTGTGGGCTTTGAAGACCTTCCTATTCATGTTCATAAACAGAGGCTTAGGTGGGTGGCTTGCATGAACTCAGCATGGATTTGGTCTACACAGCACATATAAGAACGTAAGAACAACACAGGCCTCCAGAATTCTACAGGTCACTTTTAGCCTGGATGCAATGAACAGGCAGACCAGGTGACAGACTCCCTCCAGGGTGTGCATGAGGAGACAGGTACAAGATGGAAACAGGAGTGCATAAATAAGGACAGAGGTACAAGATGGAAAATCACTTGTGGGGCTGGGGAGGGAGGGAGGGAGGGAACAGAGGCTGGGATGAACAGTTTTATGCTTCCTTCTGTGTTTGCTATGACAGGCGGCTCTAATTTCCTCTGGTCTGAATTCCCAGCAGGGGCTCACAGCAGCAGAACCCTCACATTGCTTAGCAGTCTTTCTCACCCACTCTTGTGTCAAAAGGACCAGGAGCCCAAGAACCTTGCCTTCCTCAGGACTTGCCGGGGGCATAATAGCCTGGTGGCCTCTGGGAGAGGAGGTGATCCCAAGCACTTCTGGCAATCTTCCAGAAAGTTTCTTTCCCAGCCTTTGCTACACCTGGGCTTATCAGCTCATTTGTTTTTCTTCAAGTTCAATGCCATCTACATCCTCCACAAACATATCCAATTTGTTTATGCTGAGACCTTTCCCCAAATTCTAGAAGTTGCCCTTTTCCCTGCCATCCTAATTTGAACACTGTAATCCAAATAGGATACTTGAATGGATGACACAAATTTGTGGGACCACCCCCAGCCATCATCTTGAATGGAAAACCTCCAAAAATAAAGCGTAGGTTTCAGAGTGAAAACAAGGTGAAGGGAGTATCCTAATATTAGAGCAAATAACTACATGAAGACAGACTGGAGATAAACAGTGAATAAAAGTACCTACCACAATAGATACCTATGTTCACTGCTATGAAATCCATCCTTACCTTTGACAACGGAATGAGAAAATCCAGTTTGTATGAGAGGATCACTCTGGTGAGCAGTACCACAAACACCACATACGCAGAGTTTTCAAAGTCCGTTAACTGCACCTAGATGAGAAGGGCAGAGATGTTAGGATCAACTGCATGGCCCTGTTCTTCTTGCACCCCAGCCTGCTTTTGGCTGTGCCATTGCCAAGCTATCTCTTGCTCCTCATTTAAGGCCAGAAGTCCTCTACCCATATTTATGGAGTCAACTTTATTACACACACACACACACACACACACACACACACACACACACACACACGCGCGCGCGCGCGCGCGCGCGCGCGCCTCTTATTGTTGCAAACAAACACAAGATGCTTGGGCCACTGTTCATATCCAGCTTATGTGAGTGTTGGGGAATTGAACCTGGGCCGATAGGCTTTGCAAGCAAATGCCTTTACCTGCTAAGCCCTCTTCAGGGCTTCTGAATTCATATACCTTTAGACAAGAGCATAGGAAGGGTGGTGGGCAGTCAGAGGTTCTTTTAGGCACTTCCTGTCAATGCACATGTCTCACCTCCATGGGTCGAAACTCTACTCTCCATCCGATATCTGAGTTAGGAGGAGGGGGCTTAAATCTCATTGTCTGCCAATTTGTGGACTGAATATTCTGCAACAACAACAAAAAAGCAGAGGCTAAAACCACCTTTTTACACGTCCAAAAAAGTATGACTTGTATTTAATTAAGAAGAACACTGTTCACTTTCCATGCCAAATGCTTTCCAATTTACAAACACAAAAAATGGTAAAACTGAAGATTTTCTTGAGTGTGACCTGTTAGGAAAACAAAACAGCAAGTATTTAATGGAAGTCAGGTAGTGTGTCTATAGCCCTTAATAGACACACAGGTTATTTTTGAACAGCCTGTGTTTAAGTTTTTCATCATAGGCAAGTAAGAGAAAACACTGAACAACAACAAAAAGTAGAATCAACCAATAGGAATCATTTTTAAAATGGTACTTTAAATCAATTTTTAATTTTCCTTGGTTATGTGAAGCAGATTTTTGTCACTAACCTCGCAGGTACAGAAAACTGCTTGCTGTGGTTAGAATGTACAATGTCTCTCATATGATTATGAGTTTGAACACTTGGTCCCCAGATGATGGTGCCATGTGGGAAAGTTGTGGAACCTTTAGGAGGTGGAAGCCTTGCTGGAGGAAGTAGTCTGAGAGTGGAACTTGAGGTTTTTCTAGCCTGGCCCCACTTCCTGTTTATCCCCTGCTTACTGACTACAAATGGAGGACCTGGGAGGCGATGCCTTCCGTGCCATAATGGATTCTTTTCTCCCTGAAACAGAAGTGAAGATCAACCCTTTCCTTCCTAGGCTGCTTCTGTCAGGCATTTGTCTACAGCAATAAGAAAGTAACTGATACCCCACCTTGCAGTTGGTGAAAGGAAATGCATTTAGAAGAGGAGATACCTCAAAGTGGTCAGACTCATTGGCATCATCTAGGTGTATTTTCTCTTCAAACAGGGTCAGTGGGTCTCTAATAAAGAGATGAGCAACATGCTGGGCCAGAAGATGATCAATGCCTGGAAAGACAGACCACACGGGCTAGCAAAGGGCACCACTCCGAGCTTCCAAGTCCACAGTTGGCAGAAAGATTATCTAGAGACTTAGGAAATGGCTGGGTTATTCAGAATTCTCACCTTGCCCAAGATTTTATCCTATGGACACTGGGGAAGAGTCAGAGTTTTACTCACTCCTTACACAATGCCTGCTGGGGCACTGGTGTGGACCTAGATAGAGCTTCAAAGTAAGTTCCTTTTGCTAAAAGTCAAGAAGATCTCACAAGTATTTGGAACTTGAAACTTTAGGAACAAGCAGCCTCATAAGAAAAGTTAGAGATGTCACACTAAAAACAGAAACCAGACCAGGAATCAGCAAAAAAGTTTAAAAGCACTTTGAAGAACAGAAAGGGCACATACAGTCAAAGCTAGAAATGTGGAAGGATCTCACCTTCCCGCAGAAGCTGCTCATAGATTTCCTTGTCTATGGTCAAGTCGATGTCATTGTACTTCTCACCACATTTCGACAAGTAGCTGTCTATGGAATCGTATCGGGATTTACTGATCCTATACCTATTGTTCTTCAGAGGCTAAAACAGAAAAACGTGAATGAATGCCATATTAAGTGATCTGAAAATTAACACCCAGGTGATTTTATAAAGTATGTTTTATAATAACATAAGTGTAAGTTTGTTTCTAATTTAGACAATATGTCCAACAATTTGTGAATAATTATGCAAGGACCAGAACAGAAATGTTTAGGTCAACAGACACACTTGTGGGTACCTGTCTAGCCAGGCCCTTGTCTTAGAGATTCTCATTTTAAAGGGGTAGGCAGGGCTCAATGAATGGTTGTGATACACACTCCTGGTTGGAGGGATGCAGAGTTTACAGTTCAACTAGGCAAAGCCTGGCCCTTTTCTATGGAAAACTTTTCTATGGAAAAGTTGCATCTGACAACAAATGATGCTTTCACAGCAGAAAGTGCACACAGGAAGCACTCATGTTGTGCGCCTAAAAGCCTTCTGGCAAAAACAGCATCAGCAGTGACTTCCAGAATACAGAAAATGAACACTATGATTTTAAATAATAGTTAACTAAAACTAACACAGGTGTTTCAACAAATGATAAAAATTGATATCCAACCCAAACCAAATCGCTCTCTCTCTATATTCACCTGCAAACAAGGACAAGCATGCATTTTTTTGTTCTATATGTAACTACTCACTTAAGGTAAAAATTTAAGGGAGACATCAAAATCACAAGTGGTTACAATAACCCCAGCTTATCTGATTGATTTAAAGAGCTACTGAGGAAAAATCATTCCCACCTCCAGTCCTCTCTCCTCTCGCGTTCTGTCATCTACAGATGCAGAAATCACTCCCCAGCGACAATCAATGTCTGACACATAGCCTCGGTAAAAAGGAGATGCAGCACTCAAAGCCATCTACAAACAAACCAAAGTTAGCTTGGCAGCTTCAAACTGTCACTTACATGAAAAAACGGATCCACGCACTCATTGTTCTGATAACAAACAATCATTTTATACAATCCACAGAGCTCTATCACATGGACGAAATGCACCAGAAACAATCCCAATTCTTGAACTGAATTCATTTACATCATCCCTCTACAACATGAGATCATGACGGGAGAAGGAAAACAGCCACACTCAAAACCAGTTCTTTAACAACTACACATTCTATTAACAACATAAGAAGCTACATACAGCTCTCAATCTGCATACTATTTAAATTAGTTGATTTCTGAATGAAATCCTGGCTGGACTTAAGTAGAACACTCTTAGCAAACTCTGAACATGCAGTCTTATTCTATACAAAGGCATATTTAAAATAAGCTATCATTTTTACTTACAACAATTGGACAGATAGTGGCCAACTGATCATAAAGGTACCTGGCCTCAGATATGCTGCAGGCTTGGAATGTCACCTGTTTAAGAATGCAGACTATTAACACAAAGTCATTACTAGGCTCCACAAGCAGTCTGAGAAGCGAAATGGATTCAAGGGACAGACCACCACACTGATGACCATGAGTTGTGATGATGAATGTAACCAGAAAGTAGTATTTAATCATGTTCTACTACATATATACAACTCATGTAAATAAGACACAGATAACCTCAGCTAGACATTTCCTCCTCTTATTTCCTTTTACAGAGTCACATCATTTTAGCTAACTAAAGACTTATTTAAGTTTTGTTACAAAAAGATTTTGTGACATTAAAGGCAGCTTTTTGGGAAGTGGTGGTAGTTGTCGGTTTCTTTTTGGAGGGGACTGGTCAGGGGCAAGGGACCAGAATAGGTAAATGTGTATCTCAGGTTGGCTTGAAACTCCTGATCCTCCTGCCTCTGCCTCTTCAGCAATTTCCTACAGGCCTGCCCCACCACAATGAGCTAAACCAGGTTTCAAAGCCTACTAGTGGCAATATGGGGAAGCTTGGTTGGGGGGGGGGAGAAGGTGAATGAGACCAAGGCAATAATTGGAAAAAAAAAATCACTGTGCTAAGAAGGAAAAAGTTTAGGGCTATCAGAAGTGCCATACCAGAACCAAAGCAACAGGCTTTCAGGGCCCACTAGTAGGCCAGTGGGTGAGAGAGAGCGAGAGTGAGAGTGAGAGAGAGAGAGATCACATTTAGACTTGAGTGTTCTTAGGACACTGGGAAGAAATTAGAGAAAAGGAGGTGCTGTGACATAATGGGCTTATGGATTCAAGGGACAGACAACCTGTGAGTGGTCTCTAGGGGCTGGAGCCCAGAAGAAAAATTCTGAGCTGGAGAAAAGTTTGGGAAGCAGATAACAAATGATATCCGGAAGACCATCCAGGACACCTCACCCAATGGCAAGCAGGACATGGAAAAATCAGAGAAAAAAAATCACATAACTGTTTAACAAATCTTCTAAGAGAGTTGCCCAAAAGAAAACAAACAACCAGAAGTCATCTTCTTCCATCACAAAGGGTAGTGGTGATGGCAGAGGGACAAAGCACATTTGTATTTGAACTGGCAGTGTTCTAACCACAGGTTGGGAGCAGTTCTAAATTCCTCCATTCCTGCTATTCAAAAATGATAATTTGGTGCAGAAAATAATTCATATGCATAAGCCTTGAAATAACAGGCTTTGAAACATGAACAATGTCCCTGGGAGACCTACTGCTAAATTATAGCTGTGTTTCACGCAAGTATGACAACTACAGAAAACAATTACTTAAACTTTCCTGTAGTTTCCTATTTCAATTAAAAGTGAGGACAATTAACTATCCACTACATATTAATCAACGGAGAGAAGAGCTGTGTCATAGTCATTAAGGAAAAAAGAATTTCAAAGGCTACAATACAAATTGAGGAGGGCTACCAGGTACTGCAGGGAAGTTTTTGCAAGGATGCAGGACCTAGTGCGGGAAGGGGTCACTGAAACACAGCCACACAGGTGGGAAGCAACTAAATGTTTAATGGTTGTGGATCCACTGCTGTAACAGTGTGAGTCCCAGGAGAAGCTGCCCTGCCATTCTCTATCTCCAGAATGTGGGACTGCCTGACACCTACTTTACTGTTTAACCAGTACCATGAAAGCAAGATTAAAAAGAACAAAAACATGTTGATACTTAAAAATCCATGATCATAAAGACCTAATTATAAGGGATTAAAACTGAAAATACCCAAATATTTCCTGATGAGTCCTATTGAAGATTGATTTGTTTTTCTTATTTATTTAGGTTCTTTTTGTGTCTTTTAGGTATGTTACTGTGCATCACTTTTTTGGTTCTTCAAAGATAGTATATTATTTTTTAATTTTTTACTTATTTTACTTTATCTTATTTATTTGCAAGCAGAGAGAGAGAGAGAGAGAAAGAAAAAGAGAGAGAAAGAAAAAGAGAGACAGAGAATGAAAATGGGCACACCAGTGCCTACAGCCACTATAAATGAACTCAGATGCATGCATCACTTTGTGCATCTGGCTTTATGCTGGGAACTGGGAAATTGAACCTGGATCATTAGGTTTTGCAGGCAAGTGCCTTAATGGCTGTGCCATCTCTCCAGCCCCAAATACACTATAAAAAACATTTTTCTTCTTAGATTTTGATTAGCTTCTCTTAGGTGGCCTACAAAATGCCAGATGATTCATAGGTAAATCCTGGAAAAGCTAACCCCAGAGAAGTCTACTTAAGCAAAACAGCAACTAGCATTTGAAACTTCAGTTTATAACAGTGACTTAGAATTACCTGCTTTAATGCGAGAGTGGATACTGTATGTTCATCAAATCAAGCCAAATACAGATGGATATTGGCTTCAGTAGGGAAAGAAAAAAAATAGGAGCTCTATATCTTAACAATGGTATGTTTTGTCCCTTAAAGGCATCATGTAAGGAAAAGGCAATGCTGCTATGAAACTGACAAAACAAATAAAAAGGAGGAAGTATGAAAAGGCAGATGTCAGAAACCTGATCTAAAAATTTACTCAGAACATAATTGTGAGGCCACATGATTTTCTTAAATGGAAAAAAATTTAGCCGGGCGTGGTGGCACATGCCTTTAATCCCAGCACCTGGGAGGCAAAGGTAAGAGGATTGCCTTGAGTTTGAGGCCACCCTGAGACTACATAGTGAATTTCAGGTCAGCCTGGGCTACAGTGAGACCCTACCTCAAAAAACAAAACAAAACAAAAAAATTTAACATGTCTACAACCATACTGCTTATTAAATGATTCCTGAAAAGCCCAGAGTCAATGATTTCTTTTCTGTTTTTTTGTTTTTGTTTTTGTTGCTGTTGTTCGGTGTCTTATTAAATGATTCCTGAAAAGCCCAGAGTCAATGATTTTTCTTTTCTGTTTTTTTTTGTTGCTGTTGTTTGGTGTTTTTGTGTTTTGTTTTTTAGTCTTCACTGTGGAGGCCAGGCTGTCCTTAAACTCATAATCCTTCTGTTTCAGCCTCCGAAGTGCTGAGATTACAGGTGTACACCACCAATGCCTAGCAAGAAGCAAAAATTTAATGTTTTTGTGTTATACATCTTCTACTAACTAAAAAATTACTTTCAAAGTATTTTTTCTACTTTACTGGTAAAGCAATTTCTACTGTTACATTCAGAAGGCACAAAGTGGAGATTTCTCTGACTGTATGTTGGATTCATCTTATTTGCCACACACTTTTTTTTTCTTCTTAAATATATATTTATTGTCCATAATGAGTTACATTATTCAGTGGGCAAACAATGAGTTGTTATCCCCAATTCCCTAATGCCCCCCCCTCCCCAATCAGCTGGATATCCTCCTCTGTGGGCCGTCTGGATCAGTCCCTGTGGCAGGGGACCCTGGATAGTTTAGAACTTAGCCCGGTCCTCATGGCCCAAGTGTGTTGATACTAGAGGGTGCCAAGCCTGTGGATAGTCTCCCCTACCAAGGCTCTTACAATCTTTCCGCCCCCTCTTCTGCATAGTTCCCTGAGTCGTTGCCACACACTTTATGTTATTTGTGTCTATAATTTATTTTCAAACCCCGCTGAAGGACCCATCGCAGGACCCCTGTCTGACTTCCAAGGTCAGGCTGCCCCTTGTGTCTATAATTTTTTAAGTGGATTATTCAAAATTGGAAATGCCATTGATTTTTAAAAAAGCCTCACAAAAAAACTTAAATATAAGCCAGGCATGGTGGCACATGCTTTTAGTCCCAGCACTTGGGAGAGGCAGAGGCAGGAGGATTGCCATGAATTCGAGGCCACCCTGAGACTATATAGTGAATTCCAGAGAGACCCTACCATTGGTGGGGTGGGGGGAGGGAGAATGGACTTATATATAATAGCAAACTGTGCATTCACCAACAAAATGTTTACCACCTTCCATTTAAATTCAATTATTTTCATAAATGCTTCAAGGTACAGAATATCCCTTTGGAACTGTGTTAAGCAACTGGTCTTCCTTGACAGAACACCCGGTTTAATATTAAGCCAAGAAAAGGCAGTGGGTATTAGGATAGTTCTTACACAATTTTAAAGCCATGTATTTTAAGTGCCACTTTAAAAAAATATTTATACTTTACAAAGGTAGATGAGAAAGTAGCTAATGTAATTTAAAGTCAGAGCCACTTTTTAAACTAATTGTGACCCTTTCTAGGGACACTTACTGGGTTGTGTTTGTTCAGAAGCCATAAATCTTTGTATTACCTACCTACATAGGGGAAATATAAAAACCACGTCAGCCAGGCATGGTGGCGTATGCCTTTGATCCCAGCACTTGGGAGGCAGAGGTAGGAGGACTGCCATGAATTCGGGGACACCCTGAGACTACATAATGAATTCCAGGTCAGCCTCAGCTAGAGTGAGATCCTACCTTGAAAAACAAAAACAAAAAACCCCACTTGTCCTTGGCCATATTATAGATTATCTAGATTATTCAGTTTTGACAACAATTTATGAGTATATACAAAGGAACATGTGCTCAGTGCAGCTATGGAGCAGAATAGTAGCTTTTGTGGCCTCTGCTGAGAGCAGTCAGGCTACAGTCCAGTGTTAACACACGAGCCAAAGGAGAAGGCAGGCAAGTATACACACAGTGGGCTCTGTGCTCTCTCACTCAGGTGCTGACTGAGCTTGGGCACAATCACAGCCAGGGGCATCAGTAATTTAATCAGACCCAGAGAAAATATTATATGAGTAAACAAAGATGTACTATTTTACCTCATGTGTAACTGAGCCACAGGCAAAGCAAACACAGGCTATTAAGTATTCTTTTTATATCAGTAGGTGGCTTTGGACAATAAAAACTTAAAACCCAAACAACAGTCATTCCCCTGAATCACAAAAATCACTGAAGTACTTCTACCACAGTTCATTTTCAGAAATAGATAAGCCTGTCACTAGATGGCAGTAAAAATTGGGCATATAGAAAGAGACTAGAGGGCTGGAGAGATGGCTTAGTGGTTAAGGCACTTGCTCCAGTGCCTAGGGCCCCAGGTTTTGATTCCCCAGGACCCACATAAGCCAAGGTGGTGGCCCTGGTGCGCTCTCTCTCTCTCTCTCTCTCTCTCTCTCTCTCTCTCTCTCTCTCTCTGCTTAATAAAGAAAAAAGAAAAAAAATAAATAGAAAGAGACTAGAGACAGTGATGGCGACTATTCTGCATTTTAAGTTACTAATAACTACACAGCTTTAGGGCAAACTGTAGATAGCAGAATGTTTGGTCAAGAAAGTGCATTTACTAAAATAATCTTGTATTTTTTCACAAAGATACACTAGCTACTATTTCACCTGATTAAAAGGTGACTTTTAAGACTATACTTTCAGGGATCATTTCTATAGTCGGTGACTAGAGAAGCTTCTCTGACTGTGTAAAAGGTGACTTTTAAAACAGGAAGCATGCATCTATAACAACATTAATGGCTAGAAATGAAAGAGGACACTTTGCCTCTCCATATAATGGAAAAAAATACCTGAAGACAGCAATTGCCCATTCCAAATCCCATGGCATCCATGTAAATATGATCTGGCTTAGAAGCCTTTGCTGCCTCCTCATCTTCAGGAAATGTTTCTACAAACGGAGATGGTGTATTCTTGTCCTTAAATACTGTATTGTTAACAAAAACAACAGGTTGAGAGTCAAGATCTATGATTAGTCAACAAGTTCTCCTCCCCTCCTCAACAGACTTACTTGGCACATTGATGACAACCTTTTCTCCTCTCCTATGCCGAATATTTCTTGTTAAGGTACTAAAACAAACAAACATCAAAATATGGTCACCTAAGCACTATCATGTTAAAGAACTTGGGCACATACAAAGGATCAGAACAAATTCCTACCTCCAACTAATCCTCTTAGATGATGCTACAGTACACGTGCTATGACACTCTAAGAAAACTTTTTGAAAAAAGCTTTGCCATTAAGATAAATTCTTTAGCTCTTCTGTGGATATCATTCTTTCTTCTTGCTTTCCTGGCTGCCTGCTATTTAACTTGAAATCAAGTACAGGTGTTCAAGGCCTGCCATGGTCTGGCTCACTTTGTTTCTAACATTGCCCGTGTGAAGGAAGATTTGTCAAATTTAAGTATTAACTATCTGCAGGTATCTCCGAGGCCTCAGTATGTTGCCCCACCCTTCCCCAAATCTGCAGCACCAGCACCCACACTTATCCTGCAGACCTGCTGGGCACATTGTGGCCCTGAGCACGTCCAAGCGGCTATTCCTGAACACACTGTGAGGGTGTGTGCATACTAGACTTTAAAAACACAGTAAGAGGAAAAGTTCTTAAAGCTTTCCAAACACTGATTACACATTTAGGAAAACATTTTGGATAGATGAGGCCAAATAAAATACAAAATAGGCTAACTTACTGATTTTAATGCGGCTACTAGGACCCATGTGGTTGTGTCAGTGCTGCTGTGCTGTGAGCCTACTGCCCGCAGTGCCTGCACCAGCCCACCCATCAGTCAGGACGCCCAGACTACCTCTGCTGCAGGCATTTGATACTGAGCACTTTATTCTTTTTGTTTGTTTGATTTTTTTTTTACGGCTGATTATTTTTGTTTCCCTTTAAAGACATAACACTTGAAGTTGAGAACTGTATTTAGAAATCTTTGTCTTCTCCCAAAATATCTGGCATACAAGCAGAAATGGAAGCCTACTAAAGGAATGAACACAGAAAAGCCCTAGTGTCCCTAACTTTGGGTCAGGAGCCTTTGCTTATGATGTGAGAGCATTCAGGGGAGAAAGCTAGAAAGACCAAGATGGTAGAAGCCCACAAGCAACGTCAAACCTACGAATTAAACTACAAACTGTAACAGACCTGGAAGATAATAAAACAGAAGGAAGAGAGTAGTGCCTATCTCATAACACATGCTGCACACATTTGGCCTTATTCATGGTAGATCACAGATACTGATGGTAACTTCAAGGGGAAAAGGTAGGAATAACTAAGGGAAACTTCCTAATACAGATGCATGAAGAATCAGGACTGATAAGAATCTTAACATCAAAGAGGACAGTGACTAAACTAATGACTTACAAAATGAATGTGTCCAACTGGGATGCAAGAAGCAACAATTCAATAGGCTTGGGCCTCTGTGGGTGTGAGCAGGTGCTGTGCTGCTGCTGTCTCCCGTTAATGAGGAAAGGAGTCAGAATTCAGTAGTGCTTGGGAAGATTCCCAAGACAGAACAGCATCTCTCAGAAGGCAGAGCTGAGCGAGGGGCATTTCAATAGGGCCAAACTCACCCAAAGCGGGGATGTTTGTTTATTGCTTCATCTGGAAAGAAGAGGGACTTGGATGCTCCTCCTTCCACTGGGGTGGGTTTGTACTCAGGCAGTGTGAATCCTGGACAGCCTAATCTGCAAAAAAAAAAAAAAAAAAAAAAAAAAAAAGAAATAAATACATAGGAATTATCTTCAAAAATTAATTCCCTACAGTCTTGCCATAATTTCTACGTGTTAAAACATCTCATTTCTATACTCCCCACTTTGGAGGGTCTAGTAGCCAAACCAATGTCTTAAAAATGCTGGGCCCTTTAAAGCACTTCGTCACATTCCATTAGGGGCTTCAGGGTGGTTACAGCCATTTTAACTTCATCAGTCTCAAGTTGGCATCTACATTCACTTGGGTTTCCCAAAGATAGCTTGGAAGTTACTTCCCTTAGTCACATGTTGTCATGGAGCTAGTTGTCCCCGTGAGGTAGCCTCCCTTCCACTGGCTATACTCTGAGGTTATCTTCTGACTTTTCTCACCACTACTGCCTGATGGGCTCTGTCTGAATGTCAATGCTCATTTGTGTGAGCATAGGTACACGGGTACCACAGGGTATGTTTGGAGGTCAGAGGGCAACTTCTGAGTATTGGTCCTTGGCTTTTAACTTGTTTGAGGCAAGGTCTCTTGTTTACTGCTCTTTTCCGTAGACTAGCTGCCCAGCAAGCTGCCAGCACATCCTCCTGTTTTTGCCACAGGCATTACAGCTGGCCATTACAGTGTCTGGTTTTGTAATGCAGATTTTGAGGAATCCAAACTCAGGTACTTATGCTTGTGTGGAAGTGCTTTATCCACTGAGCTATCTCCTCAGTCTCCGTCTTTGGTTTTTGCTTCTGCTGATCTCCTTGAGAATCTCTGTAAACTCAGCAGAACCAGGTGTGGTGGCAAACACCTTTAATCCTAGCACTTGGGAGGCAGAAGTAGGAGGACAGCTGTGAGTTCAAGGCCAGCCTGGGATTACAGATTGGGTTCCAGGTTAGCCTGGACTGGAGAGATGGATCAGCAGGTGCTTCCCTGAAAAGGAACCCAAGTTTGATTCCCCAGTACACATACATACATGTAAAGCCAGATGCACAAAGTGGCACATGCATCTGGAGTTCATTTGCAGTGGCTGGAGGCCCAAGCATGCCCATTTTTTCTGCTCCCTTCTCTCTATCTCTGCTTGTAAATAAATATCTTAAAAGTTCAGCAGAGTCTCCATCCACCCTACAGTTCACTCTGAAGTTCCAAACCCAGATTTACCATCTTATAAACAGGCTCCAAACTTGTTCGCAATGTCAAGCTCAGATTCCCACTTACGTTCAGTTGTTAAGTTAGGACTTTGAAGGCCACATTAAGTGTACTGTGAGGGCAATGTCTGCCAAAGTTAATAAAGACAAAATAAGAGTCTTGACTGGGTTTTAGGTTGCTTAAATGAAACTTTTTGGCTTGAGGGACAAGACTAGCCCAGACTTTATTTTTAACCCCTACCGTTTATAAAGTCAAGTCCCTGCAGGCTGCCCACCACTTTGTAAACAACCTGAGTTGCTCATCTTATCTGGAAGGCAATTCCTAGCTCCAATACCCTCTGGGAATTCTTGCAGCTATGTGCATCATTTACTGGGCCTATAGTCTGAGAAGTCCTTTAGGAGAAAGACAAACATACACCTCAGGGACCCCAGAGCTAACCAGAATCTGGCTGGACAAAGGAAGACTAAGAACACTGTGTGGCACGGAGAAGGAGACTCAGAATTCACATCCTGACTTTCACAGTACCACTTTCAGACCTGTGCCGTTCACCAGAACTTTCTGCAGTAATGGAAAATTTAATATCTTCTATTAATATTTAATATTTGTTTTGCCCAAATCAAGTATGAGCACTTGAAATGAGGCCAGTGTAAATGAGCAACTGAAAATTTCATTTTATCTAAGTTTAGTTAATTTAAATGCATTGTGTTGGACTATAGTTCCATACTACAGAGCTTTGCCTTCAGAGAAAAACCAAATGGTTTATACTTAAATATAGCACGTCTTTCTTTCGTGATCCCACAATCATACCTTATCATTTATGGGAAGGTCCCTTGGAACTAAAAATTATAATTGTTCTTGTTATGTTTATAAGTCTAAAAGTACACTCCCATCCTACTACATATGACTAGGCTTTAAAAAAAGAATTGCAGACTTTCAGAATAAAACTTATTCCTTTGTTTCAAGTCTCCCTTTATAATGGGGAAGCTAAATCTTTTTCTTCAAAGGGCAGCTGTTCCATACAAAGCCATCCTCAACTGAGGTAAAAGACATGGTAAGGTTAAACCAAATAATTTATTTTGTGGCCCAGATAGAATAGGCACTGCCTACTAACAGCCTCATCCTGTCAGCACTCACACCTGTCAGCCTCCAAGGTCACACCAGCTAACTTTCCGTCGTCTAATTCTATGGAAGTTTATGCTTACCCGGCTCATCCCAGGACTTCTACATGTTGCTCTCTCACCTAGGACATTTCTCTGCTTTCCATCACAATGAAACTCCTTGTCTTAGAGCTTTGGAAATCACTCTAATCCTCCACTCAGAATCCACCTGCTAGCCATGTCTACTCCTCATGGCATTCCCTAATTTGGTATTAATAATAATGATAAAGTATGTGGATATTTGACTGATCTTTGCTGTCCCCTCAGCTCTACAAAGCAAAGCCTATCTCTTCTCACTCATGATGGCAGGTCAGGTACAACACAAGCATTCAGTATCTCTAGCTTGCTAGTCAGTTGACTTAAGATTTTGTTTTTGTCCTCTCCAACCACAACTATGCAGTCAAGTTTCCCTCGTTTGAGAAAACTGCAGGGGTCAGCACAACTGGAGTGCAATGAGTGACCCTCACCCCAAGAAAACTACCTTCGTGATCATGCTACTTCCCGCTGCCAGGTAAGTATAATTTAAGGTTTTTTAAAACTAGTGTTATTTAGATATTGTAATGGAGATCTTAAAACTAAAATTCATATTTCAATGATCTTCTAAGATGAATGGTGTGAATCTGGAGTCCATGTTCGTTATAGATTGACCTTCAACAGAAGAGAAAAAGCAGGGGCTGGGTGTGGTGGCACAGGCCTTTAATCCCAGCACTCGGGAGGCAGAGGTAGGAGGATCACTGTGAGTTCAAGGCCAGTCCAGAACTACAGAGTGAGTTCCAGGTCAGTCTGGGCTACAGCAAGACCCTACCTCAAAAGAAAAAAAAAAAAAAAAAAAAAAAAAAAAAAAAAAAAAAAAAAAAGAAGATAAAAAGCATCAGAACAGTTTGAAATGTTTTAAGGCCATGGTTAACAAACCCTAAGGTTCTTTCAAACTTTGGGTAGGGGAACATGCGCTCATAATTTTGCAGACATCTAGCATAGATAAATCAGGTTTATGATTACACACAGGTACTATCTTACACACAGGTACTATGTTTAATAGATAAAATATTCATGCACCTCATTCTAAGATGAGAATGTATTTCACTATATTTACTTATAGGTATTACTATCATAACTAGTCTTGATGACAAACCATAGGTCTTTTCAGTACTTTTCACTATGCAATGTGACTTATTTTCTTCACAGTTAGTATCTATTGACAGGACCCTAGGGACAAAGTTGATCTGCTGTGCTCCAATACCATTTTGATATGCTCTCATCTTTATCTGCTTTGGATGTCTGCCAGATTATGAAGGCATGCTACCTCCTCAAAGTTCAAAAGAACTATGGGGATTGCTAACTATGGCTCGGGACATTTTGATACATGCTTATAGGCAAATGCTCCTCTGTGAAAAGTACGTATGAGTGTACCTGCTACAGTCCAGCCATAAAAGCACACCAGGAGACTTGGCTCCTCCCCACCGGGTCAGAACTGCCAGGCCACCATACACTTCCTCCACACTGCTAGCAGTTGCTGCCAATTCCAGGGTTTGTCCCACCCAGCCCAGAAGAGTCCTTCTATAAGTTCTCTGCACAGCCACCACTCACTGACTGAAAGTGACATTCAATTTTTGCTGTAACTCTAATATAAGAGGGCCTATCAGATGCAGTATATAAAGTATGGCCTCTCAAGTATGAGAATTGTAGGATCAAATGCTTATGTCATGATTTGCTCTCTATATAACTTGCCACTCTGATATTCCTGCTATGACATGTTTATGTAGGAACTTACCTGGGAAATGAAGTTATTGTGCAAAGAGCTTGGTTTTCATCTAATACAGAAGTAGCCTCCTTCCGGCGTTTTCTCATGTTGTCCTCAACAGTGTTGAACTCAGACATTGTTCCTCCATAAGGTTGCCCAGGTGTTCCTTCAATCATGTAACTCCCATACTCTGGTCTCCAGAGGGTTGGATGACTACAGAGAAATAATTTTAGTCTCTTTTTCAGACGTGTCTAATAAAGCTGTAAATATCCAAAGCTCTTCAACTACATAAGGATTGAAAAATATGGGTGCAAATAAGTACCTGCAAATGGACACAGGGCAATTACTCACTGTCCAGGACAAAGCCAGTCTATGTGCAGGGAAGGAACTGAGGCCATAAGGGCTTTCAGTTCAATGCTGGGGTCCAAGCTCAAATGAAGCTTCCTGAAAGCTAGTGAGTGAAAAATTAACTAGAGATTACATGTCCTTTGCTCCTCTTTGTGCTCCTACATAAAGAAATATTTTACAATCGTGCCAACAAAACAAAACCCATCTTCACCTTATTTTATCTGGCACCTAGGTATGGATCTCAATTATATTTCAGCAATGAATTTTTATGCAAATGTTTAAGAACAGCAAATAGGCTTTACATGTTGTCACCTACTGCATTAAGTGTTCTGCGGTAGATATTGTTACCTATACTTTTCAGATAAGGAAACTGAAGCACAGAGAGAGGTTAAGTAACTTGTTCAAAACTTCTCAATATAAAGAAGCCAGTATTTAAAAACCTTTAACCTGGGATCTGAGTCTGCTATGTCATCCTGCCTTCTATAAATCTGAGAAAAGACTAAAGATACTCTTAACAGTTCCAGAAGCACTAAACATGTCTTTAGTATATCAGCTTACTTTGGGTTTGCCCTTTCCCCCTTCTCTTGTAGAGTTTCGAGAACATCTTCTCCAGACAGGACCAACTGGACCTTTTTATTTTCATGATCAAAATACACCAGCATGTATTCTACCTATGGAAAATAATGAAGACAAGGCATTATTATTCTTCCAAACTTGGTTGTGATCCAGACAGGTTTGGGACCAGTGTGAACCCTTTCCCTCTACCTTGTGCAAGTCCACCCAACCTGCCACTAGATCAGGATCAGATTGGGGCAGGCTTCAGAATATAATGCCACATTGTGATTGGGTTCTAACCCCGATGTTTGGAATCTCCTCAGGAATCCTTTCAACTCTACCTTGTGGGTGCAGCCCGTAGGCCAATGGGACCAGGACCTGGGTTCCCTCCAGCAATTCTCTCCCACCACACCACATGGGTGTGATGCACCAACAATCTCCCATTCAGGTGGGGATCCAAATCTAAGTCTGAGCACAACTGTAACTGAATTGAGACCACCTCACCTACCCCACCAATGAAACAGTATCAAATACCTCCAGGAACAAACTTCAAGTACCACAAAACAGAGCAAAGACCAGTGAACACAAAGTAACATCAAGCACTGTTCCAAGTACTCAACACAAATGTGCCACAAAGACCTGACCAACACACTATCTCCAGATGAGTAAGTCTCAATGCAACATGAAAAACCAAGACAATATGACTGTCCCTCAAATATCAGTAGCATTACAGAGCACCCCCATGAGAGCTACCTAGGAAACTCCATACAAAGAACTCAAAAAGGACACAGATAAATGCATGAAACCCTGAATTAATTCAAACACATTTCTGAGACTTGAGCTCAGTGGCACTTTAGAAATAAAGGCAGGGAAATATGAAAGTTGGAGAAAATTTGCAGAGCCTTGAGACACTCAGTGCTTACACTCCAGCATGCAATAAGGTCTCATTTGCATAATATAAAACCTTGCAGAAGACTGTCATCAATAGTGCATTGTTTGAAGACAACAACTCATTCTTGAACTCCTTCTTTCCCTTATTCTACTTTATACCCTATAGGAAGGTCAAGATATCCATGAGAAATGCATTGTCTTACTGCATCACATAGTTTATTGGGTCTACATCATTTATCTATGTCCAAAAGGAGCAAGACTACACTGCAATAACTGGTTAATTTCCTAGTTAAAGCTTGAAATCCTGAGGAATTCTGTGTGTGTGTATGTGGTGTGTGGGTGACATGTGCCAGTGTATGTGCACATGAGCAGGTGGAGGCCAGAGCCTCACGATGGCTGTCCTCTTCTGTTGCTCTTCATCTTATTTTCACTGTCAGGGTATCTCACTGAACCAGGAGCTCAACATTTCAGCTAGAACTATCTGGCCAGCAAGTCCTAGAGATCCTGCCTCTCCTCCCCAGCATTGGGATTATACAGGCACATGCCCCCCATGCCCAGCATTTAGGTAGTGTTAAGGATCTGAACTCAGGTTCTTAGCTTGCATAGGTCACCCACACAAATGTAGACTAAAAGGGAAAAACTCTTAAACTCATTCTGGGTTTTAGGACCAGCCAAGTGGATGGCATTTAAAATATGAAAAATAAAAGACTCTTTTTAATAAAAAATCATCCCACAATATTATTAAGCAAATAAAACAGAACATCAGAATTATTTACTACCTGAAAAATAAAAGGTCTCATAACATCTAAGTCCCACTGTAACCTCTTAATGGTCCCTGTACATTCTTAATACAAATGAGTAAAAGTAGAAAATATAAATATTTGTTCTCTAGTCAGCCTCATCTTTTTGTGTCAGTCTTCAGAACTGTCCCCACGACTTCAACACATCTATGTTGATTTCTAGTTCTAGTTCACAAAAGCACTCAGCAAAATGAAACTTTAAAAGCCAAACCAGGGCCAAAATGGGAGTTTATGAGTAATAAGACAAAAGGTAAGTAAGACAATGCATTTCCCAATATAAAATACCTAAAATCACAACAATTTATATTATCATTTCTGGATTTCATCTCTATTCTAGCTTCCTTCTTGCATCCAACAGAAATATTCAAAGAGAAGATAATGCAATAGGATATAGAGATCTTTCTATTCCACAACTTTGATACTGAGGACTAAAATAAAGTGTTTGGGGACCAATTACTGACCCCAAACTGAGTCCTTCTTATCTCCCAGAATTATCAAACCAATGATAAGACTGAACACTAGAACAGAAGTGGGGGATAAACTCACAAATCTCATCCCTTGTGGATCAGGATAGGTCAGGATAGATACAGAATAAAAGAGGGATAGGCTAATGAAGATAAGACTACCTGAATTTTCTCTAGAAATGGGCAGAGAGATTCTGGGAATTCTGGCACCCCTTCTCATTCCTTTCATGGTCTCTCCAGCCATTGCCATAGTGATTTTCAGGTGTGTAACACTGAAGAAAGTATCATTTAACATGTAGACGGATTACAATGAAGTTAACGACTGTGTGTGTGGTGGGAAGGATCACATTGACAGACATCTTGGATCCAACCAGTTTCAAGTAGCCCACTTCAAGAGGGACCTTTGGCCTACAGGCATCCTGTGCTCCAAGGTAAACAAGGATAGGGGAGAGCACAAGTTTAGCTGGGTCTGTTAATGCTCAGGGTAACATTAATACAAGGATTTACTTTCTGTGGATTCAGTTACTATTAATATTTACCTCTATTCTTTGAGAAGACCACAGGCACTTATTATAGGATATTAGGTTTTTGTTAATCTCTCATTATAATGGGTAAATTAAACTTTATTATAGGTGTGGTACGTATGTATAGGAAAAAGCATAGCATATATAGGGTTCAGTCTTAGTATCTGCTGAGGATAAGGAATGGCTACTGTATCAGTTTTCTAACTCAGAATAGGCAATAATCCTAGAAGTCCACTAACATCTCTTTTGCACATATACACAATTCTGAAAGCATATACCCAAAAAGCATTATAGATGCTTTCCAGATTTAACTTCCACATACCATCTTAGAAGTGGCAGGGGAACCAAACTCACCACCATGCTGTAGTCTGTATAGCACACAGAAGGCAATTCCCTAGAGAGAACTTTGAAACATGGTTACTTAGCACCCTTCACTTATTCTTTTATTTGGGCGAGAGTGAGTCCATAAACATACCCAAACAGTTTTCAATTTTTTTGAGTGTACACAATTTTCTCCACAACTTAAAATTTAAAAGCTCTTACATTTCTATTTCTATTCTATTCTATTCCCACTAAAAACAAGCTGTATCTTTTATCAACTGAATGAAGGACAAAAACATGTATGAAAATCTAGTCCCAGATACTTCTGAGCTGTTGAATCAAAGGACAAGCATAGGAGTACTATGCACTTTGCCTTATGTGTTATACTGTTGCTAGAAACAACCTGAACACAATCATCTTAAGTCATTTGATGCAGGTTTAAACAAGGATGTTCTTTTGAAACTAGACCAATAAAAATAAAGATTTTTATTGAGGGTGATGTAAGAACTCAGTAAATTACTGAATACAGAGTAGGCATACAGCACAATACTTGTAGCAATAAAGTTTGAAATAAAAGTATTAATATACAAAATTTCAGGACCCCTGGGATGTCTTTTGAGTGTATGTAATTTACTAGTAGTGCAAATTAAAATGTTCCTTTTCTCTTAGTTTTATACATTTTGCTATACTTCATTGAAGCTTAGAATAAACTGGAAGCTTATTCCTGGAAGCTTATAATTTGAGGTTTCACTAGGCATTTTGTGAAACATTAATTTCTTAATCTCTACTTACTAGAGGTGGAAACAGCGCTTAACTAGGAAATCATCTAGTCCCCTTAGACTCAGAGCTGTTATAGGCCATTTCCCTCTGAGATCATACTTGAGAAAGTTTCCTTGTCAGTTTCTATGTGAATTACAACTAAGGAATTTAACTCAATAAGCACTTGACCTCTGGAGAGAAGGAAAGTACCAAATCCTCCAGTATCAGCGAGCCGCATGTGCTCATGGCCCTCTTCACACACTGGGCCAGGTCTAGGACAAGAAAGTCAAGAGTTAACTGAGCCAGGGTCTCAGCCACCTCCAGAAGCTGGGCTCACTCCACTGCAGCTCTCTCAGTCTAGGCAATCATTCAGGTCCGCTTGCTAGGGCCACCAGGACTCTTCAGCAACCTTGATTCCTTACAGCAAATCCGTCCACAGCCACTCTGAGGTTCAAGGCTCTAGTTAGAGCAGATACTAATCAGTGCTGGCCACACTTTCTGCCCACTTGGCCCAGCACTATTCGTCTTGTTCTTTCATCCTTCAAAGCCCTGCTCTGGGCAGGACTGGGAGTACTGGGAAGAGTCATACAGCTCTCATTATTACCAAGTAGCCAGTGATACAAGACAACTAAATTATCTGGGTGGGTGCTCAAAACGACCAAACAGAGATGTGCACATGGAATAGCTGGGTCTAATCAGACCTAAGAAATCAGAAAGCTTCTCAGAGAAGTACCATTTCAACTTAGGTGAATTCCTAGATAACAGTAAGGGTCTACAGATACAACTTCCTTCAGGATGCTCCACTCAGCACCCACTCCTGGGGAGCTGCTGTGTTCTGAGGTGAATATAAACTGGGCCCACACCCTCGAGCTCTTGCCACCTAGTTCACCTTCAGATTATAAATATAAACAAAGAGTGACACCATGTCTTGGGTCTAGAGACTATTTCCCACACAGTAAATATTAGTAACTGTTTTTTGAGCACTATTAACTATCAAGTTAGATAGCAGTGTTTCCAAACTTGAAGCACCTAAATGTGCCAGTCATTAATTTTTAATCACCCCATCGTTACCTGGGGAAAACTGAATGCTAAGATCTGAGCAGTGTGCTTAACAATGGTGGAAAACTGAGTGAAAAGTTCTAATACAGATGTGCTACAATTTGCCATGGGTTGGAATGTGATTTAAGGTAGGATCTCATGTTAGACATATCTAGTAATGACATCACTGAACTCCTGGGTTTGGGCATGTTTGAGCAGTTAGTGAGTACTAGTAAGCACAAAGTAGAAACTACTGTGCTTTTGTAACTGTGATATTTTATTGTATGATGATACTGAAACAACTGTTTAAAACAAGCTGGGTTGGTGGCACATGCCTTTAATCCCAGCACTAGGAGGCTGAGATATAAAAGGGCTTTGACGAGGTTCAAGGCCAGCCTGGGCTACAGATCAGCTCGGGTTAAAATAATTAAAAAAATAAAATAAATATTCCTAAAATATTCCATTTTGAGAAAATATCCTTCCTTTAAAATGCCAGCTCATACCATCACATTAAATATACTCTGGTAGAAGTTTAAGTTTTTCAAAATAAAATAAATATGGCCTTTCCCTGACCTGGTCTGCTGGCATGCTAGACTAGGACTTTCATCTCCAGAGCAAGCTGCTTTTTACTTACAACCTGCTAATCATTAATCACAATTTTAGCGCTGCATAAATGAATCTCTCATGACTAGGTGGAGTTACTTCCTTGAATCAAGTTGGCCCACACATTCTTCACATGCCTGGATTAGCGAGATGAAGCCCATGTGAAGCATCAAGACTTTTTAAAGACTCTTTTTAGATAAAAATAGGACTTTCAAAGTAAGGCCACCAAGCAGAGCAAGATGGTGGACGAGTAAAGGCATAGTCAGGACTCTCTCCATAAAGGTTTGATTTTCCAACCGGATCCAAACCCTGGACCCCAGGCGGACATGAACCCAAGCCCACCCTCTCCCCCAGCTCCTATACCAGCACAGGGTTCCCCAGCGGCTCTCTGCTCTGCAGAGGAATGGAGAGTCGACCCCTCCCCCACCCCAAGCTCCCGCCATTGTCTCCTCCGAGCCTGCTCTGCTGGCTGAGCACCTTTCCCTCATGGGGCCCCTTCCCTCCAGCACCCGATCCTCTGGCGCACTTCTTTCCATGAACCCCCACATACACAGGCAGACACGATCCTTGGGCAAACTGACCTAGCTTAGTTCTGGGGCCAGACCTCAGGCAGATACCTGGGAACCTCAGCAGAGGCCGGCTTAGACAGGTACCTGTCAGGAGGGAACAGACGGTCTTGGCGAATGCCAGGGATCACGCGCCACTGCCAAGTGGGAAGACACTGGGCTCTATAGTTTGGGGGGCTGAGGCTGTTTCTACTGCAGCATACCAATCAGGGACAGGGGCCTATGAGGTGGCTCTAAGACTAAATAGTCACATACAGAGGGATCCAGACAGGTAAAGATCTAAGCCTGTCTGGGGACAAAATACCCTAACAGGAAAGACCTCTGTTTAAGATCAAACCTGGTGATCATTCCACTGGAAGTAAAGTGGGCTGAATAGCACTCCCCAGAGTGCCTGACTCCCACTCCCCTACCTGGACATGGGCAGAAACCAACGAAAAAAACCCACAGAAATTAAAGACGGATCTCCCAACTCAGGGCCTCTAGTCCCATTATGGAACAGGAAAGTGACAAGGAAGTGGAGTCAACAAAAATACAATCCCAAAGAGAGAATAACATGACTCCTGACCACAACTGCAATGCAAACATGAAGCAGTTAATGGCTGATACGGAAACTATGGAAAAAGACATGAATGAGATGAAGCTCACCAACTCAAGCATAGACTCCAGACTGAATTTAATGGAGAGAAATATGAATGAATTCAGAAACACATTAAGTGAATTGAAGATAAGTCAACTAAGGGAGGAGCTAGACAATCAATTGATTAATTTTGATGGGGACTTAAGAAAACTTAAAAACGATTTTCAGGAATCCCTAGCAAAAACAAAAATAGACTGTAAATTGGATCTCACCAAAGAATTGGAGTCTATAAACAAAATTATAGCAGAAACCAAAAATGAAATGGAGTTGTTAAAAACCTCTCTAGAATCAATCAGTTCCAGAATCGACAATCTGGAGGACAGACTCTCAGATGTTGAGGACAAGACAGAAGGAATTAATAAGGATGTCATAGGATTCAACAAATTCAAGAAATCAAGTAAGCATAATTTGAGGGATCTATGGGATACCATAAAGAGGTCCAATATTAGAATCATGGGGATCCCAGAGGGAGAAGAAGCCCAGGCTAAGGGCATAGGAAACATTTTCAACAGAATTATTCAAGAAAACTTCCCCTATCTAACAAGAGAAAGCCCACTCAACTTTCAAGGGGCCCAGAGGACTCCAAAGAGACAGGACACGAAAAGGAATTCTCCAAGACACACACTAATTAAGATGCCTAACACAGAAAGCAAAGAGAAAATACTCAAAGCTGCTAGAGAAAAAGCAAACCATAACTTATAAAGGAAAATCCATCAGACTTACCTCATACTTCTCATCAGAAACCATGAAAGCCAGAAGGGCTTGGAATAATGCTTTTCAGGGCCTAAAGAAGTATGGCTTTCAACCTCGATTACTGTGCCCAGCAAAGCTATCCCTCATAATAGATGGAGAATTAAAAGTGTTCCATGAAGTAAACCAGCTCTACGACTATTTGAAAACAAAGCCAAAATTTCAGAAGATCCTACAAGAGATATCCCACACAGAAATCTACCTCAGAAAAGCACCAGATATCAGGCACGACAATCACAGTCAGTGTGCTAATAACAGCAGCACAGACAACAACCCCCATTAACCCTTCATCATGGCATGGCTTAAAGCAAACCTCACAGTTGTATCATTGAATATAAATGGACTTAACTCCCCTATAAAAAGACACAGATTTGCAGAGTGAATCAGAAAAATGGACCCTTCCATCTGCTGCCTTCAGGAAACGCACTTTACCTTTAAAGACAGCAATCTTCTTAGAGTAAAAGATGGAAAACAGTTTATCAGGCATGTGGAAGTAAAAAGCAAGCAGGTGTGGCTACATTAATCTCTGACAAAATAGGCTTTACACCAAAATCAATTAAAAAGGATAATGATGGTCACTTCTTACTCATCAAAGGAATGATCCAGCAGGAAGATGTCACCATCATTAACATATATGCACCAAATTTGGTTGCAACACAGTTCATAAAGGAAACCCTACACAAAAATAAAGCAGAAATAGACTAATTCCATTATACTAGGAGACTTTAATACTGGCTCTAGAAAGATCAACCAAACAGAAGATCAGCAGGGACATAATGGAGCTCAATAACACCATTGACTAGCTGGGGATAACAGACATTTACAGAACATTCTACCCCAAAGACACAGAATATACATTCTTCTCAGCAGCACATAGGACTTTTTCTAAAGTTGATCACATCTTATGCCACAAATCTTCCCTAAACAAATTCAGGAAGCTTGATGTAGTTCCTTACACCATATCAGACCATAGTACCTTAAAGGTAGAAATTAACAATGGAACAGGATCCAGAAAATACACAAAGTACTGGCGCCTGAATAATTCGCTCCTAAAAAATGATTGGGTCATCCAAGAAATAAGACAGGAAATTCAGAATTTCCTAGTAATAAATGATGACGATAACACATCTTATCAGAACTTATGGGACACAATGAAGGCAGTCCTGAGGGGAAAGTTCATTGCGCTAAATGCCTTCATATCAAAGACAGAGAGGTCTCAAATCAATAGCCTAACCACCCACCTAAGATCATTGGAACAGATGGAAAAAGCTAACCTGAGGAGCTCAAGACGAAAGGAAATAATTAAAATCAGAGCTGAGATTAATGACTTGGAAATAAAACTATTAAAAAATAGATAAATCAAAGAGTTGGTTCTTTGAAAAAGTTAATAAGATTGACAAACCCCTGGCAATCTAACCCAACAAAGAAATGATAAAGCCCAAATCAACAAAATCAGAAAGGACAATGGTGAGATCACAACAGATCCAAAAGACATTCGAAGAATCATCAGGTCATACTTCCAAAACCTCTACTCCACAAAATTAGAGAACCTGGAAGAAATGGTAAGTTTTTGGACACCTACCAACTGCCAAAGCTTAACCCAGAGCAGATAAAAGCACTAAGTAAACCTATCACATTCACAGAGATTGAAGATGTAATCAAAAACCTTCCCAAAAGGAAAAGCCCAGGAACAGATGGTTTCTCACCTGAATTCTACCAAGCCTTCATCACAGAGCTGAAACCACTCTTTCTGAAGCTTATTAGAAACACAGAAAAAGAGGGAAGGCTTCCAAACACCTTCTACGAAGCTACCATTGCCCTAGTCCCCAAACCAGGCAAGGATGCAACAAGAAAAGTGAACTACAGACCCATATCTCTGATGAACTTAGATGCAAAAATCCTGAACAAAATCCTAGCAAACCGGATACAATGCTACATCAAAAATATTATCCACCCTGACCAAGTTGGCTTTATCCCCGAGATGCAGGGTTGGTTTAACATACACAAGTCGATAAATGTAATACATCACATTAATCGGCTCAACCACAAAAACCACATGGTTATCTCAATAGATGCGGAGAAGGCCTTTGACAAAATTCCACACCACTTCATGTTCAAAGCTCTGGGAAGAATAGGCATAGATGGCCTATACCACAATTTAATAAAGACAATTCACAAAACTCCTAAAGCACAAATCATTCTCAATGGGGAACGACTCAAGGAGTTCCCACTCAATTCAGGAACAAGACAAGGCTGCCCACTCTTACCACTGCTCTTTAACATAGTGCTTGAAGTTCTAGCCCAAGCGATAAGACAGGAGAAGGGCATAAAAGGGATACAAATCGGAAAGGAAGAAACTAAACTATCCCTCTTTGCAGATGACATGATCAGACCCAAAGAATAGTATCAGTAACCTCTTGAAGGTGATTAATGCCTTCAGCAACGTGGCAGGATACAAAA
>PVHP010008472.1:0-53154 GCA_004024765.1 Zapus hudsonius | reverse complement strand
CCAATGAGACAGAAACCAAGGATTTTCGACACAAGGACCCCTAAGCTCACAACATTAAAGCAGCCTTATTACTCACCCACCACGACTCAGGGAACTGAGCGGAAGAGGGGGCGGAAAGATTGTGAGAGCCGTGGTGGGGGAGACTGTCCGGAGGCATGGCACCCATCAGTAACAACACACTTGGGCCAGGAAGACCGGGCTGAGTACTAGGATATCCAGGATCCCTTGCCACAAGGACTAATACAGACAGCCCATGGAGGAGGATATCCAACTGATCAGGTATGGGAGGGGGGGAATTGGGGAATTTGGGATAACAACACATTGTTTGCTCACTAAATAATGTAACTCATTATGGACAATAAATATATATTTAAAAAAACAGTATGGAGGGACCTCATAAAACTAAAGTTGAACTAACTTAGGATACCACTTGTAGGTTTATTCCCAAAATAATCAAAGAAATAGGGATTTCTGCATTCACAAGCTTGTGGAATTATCCTCAATTGCTAGAAGACTCTAAGTAAATTAAATGTGGCATACATGTATACTCTCATGCACACATATACACAAAACCTATATACATATAATACATATATATATATATAGAGAGAGAGAGAATGGAGTATTAAATATTAAGAAGAAAATCACTGGATGTGTTGACAGCCTGGATTACATAATAATTATTTGTCTCAATATTAATAAAAGCATGTAGCATGCAAGATAATGGATGTAATGGTAGATCACATTAAATGACAGACTCATAACAAATGAACACAGAAACACTAATTCATTTATGATGCAATCAAAACTATTTGACCCTGATACATGACCATTAATAATCTAAACAAATTCAACCTAACTCCTTTCCCAAGGACTCTTTCCTATTCTTACATATCTAACTCCCCCCTTCCCTTAGAATCCATTCTCTACCAGATTCCCATTATCTCTAAGCATTGTCTCTAACCCTTATTTTATATATGAGCCTGTTCATGCCTTCTATCCTTCTATGTTCCAGAGGGAGTTAAGTCCTTTTTATTTCTGAAGCATCTATTAATATTCATATCATATAAGTATCTTCCTTTCCTGCTTACACAGCACCTGTAAGAACTTTAGTTTAACAATGTTAAACTTTATGCTTGCCCTTTGCTCCTCATAAATAGCTATGGCTGAGAAAATAAATCCACAGCTTTGCATTGTGAAAAGTTTAGTGTGAAGAATTACTCATGATAGAAAAACCTCCCATGTTTCTGGAATCATAAAACTGAAACTATAAAACACTGAGCAATAAAACTCCTTTCCTATAAGGCTTACATGAAATCTATGACTCTGTTTATTCCTTTTGGTTGAGACATGGACTCTTCAAATTCCTACTACTTATCCACTTACCTAATAAAAGATGAGCACAATTGATCACATCTACTATATTCTTAGAAGGAAAATGTTTACTAACTTTCCCCACAATGACTAATTTTCTCTTTCCTCAAGGCTCCTGAATACTACCTGATATATACCTGAACCAGCATTTAACTCTTCTTTGATGCCTCCTAAGATACTGCTGCACTTCGAATAAAATAATCACTTATTATCTCATTCCCCAACACTGACCTCCTTCTAGCCTTACCTTCCCATCAAACAATGACTTTGTGCTTTAATTTTAAGATGCATGTGGATTTTTCGCTGTTTTTTCTCCTGTTACAATAGTCCTCTTCCAATGTCTGCAATAAACCTTTCAAACAAAAGACAGCCAGATATTCTATATTTGTTTTTATTTGCTAACACAAATCATCAAATTGTCACTTATATATTTAGAATATCCCTTTTCTCCCTGGTTTGTAGTCCATTCTTGGAAAAATGATGCTGAAAAAAATCCTATTTGCCATTTTATATAATTGTAATCTCGATGACTCTGTCCCTGTGTATATTTCTATTAATTTCTTTCTTTTGTTTTAATTTGTGGATCTGTTGTATTTATTTCTCTACTATTTCCCCATTTCTTTTTACCTACTTGTTTCCCTGAGGCCAAGTTCCTGTCTTCAGGTTGTAGCTCCAGAGCCAAGCATGTGGACAGTAGGCTTCTTCTCCACAGATGTTAGGCTGTTGTCAGCTACAGCCAGTATTTGGCTCTGTGTCTGAATTTATTCTAAGATCAGAGCACCTCCCAAGTCTCCTCCCAATAGGTGGTGTTATTCATGTTAATAACCCTAGTTCCATACAAAGTTCATAAATTTTATGACTGTTGAAGTGATGATTTATAAGGAAATTAGCCTGTGTACACTGGTTTAGTTAAGTGTATGTGATGATATTCTTGGCGATTTCAGTCAAGTGTTATGAGGGACAGAGGATATTAGATCCACACACAGTGCTTTGCCAATGACACTTATCTTCTAACGATGAGTAATCATAGATATATTCAAATGAGCAAGCGTTTCAATGTCAATCAACATCTTATTCCAAACTTATGATTTGTCAACCCTGAGTTGGTTATTCAGAGAAACTGTAGACCTCTCAGATACCAGGAAGTCTATGAAAATTTGTTCCCCTGTACAAGGAAATACTTATCTTTCTTTTAGGATTCAGTTAAGGCAGGTAAATTTATTTCTATTTAACATCCCTGTTCTATCTATGAAAGGACATTTTCACAAGAAAAGATTTAGTAACTGACACCCACCCAGATTACTAGATGAGATACTGCATGGAAATGTCCCAGAATCTTGCTAATTGTGTACATCTTCCATATAACCTTGCCGGCCCTACAACTTCCTCTTTCTGCCAGTAATTCCAAATCTCCATCCCATTGTTTAACTAAATGAATACAGCAATCAATTGGCAGCATGCCCACCTGGCATTTATGAAGCCCTGAGTTCTATACTCAGCAACACTGTGCTTTTAACCCCAGAACTCAGGATGTAGAAGCAGTGTGATATGATATTCAAAATAATCCTTGTCTACATAGCTAATCTGAAGCCAGCCTGGGGTATATGAAATCCTGGATCAAAAAAAAAATCTTCAGGTATAATATTCCTCTTGGATTCTTATGTTTTGTGTTTGGCTGCTATACTCATTCATCTTAGTAAGTTTGTATGATTTTTCTGTTAGTATGTCTACTCATTCTATATACTAAAATGATCTAAACTTTAGAGGAAAAAAGAATAAATTTAAAATGTATGCATGCTATCTCTGTGTACTTAAATTTTGGGTGTGAGAAGTGCAACCTGCACAAAGAAGCTTCTAAGTGGTGTAGTGTCTGGAGTAGTGTGATGCGCCTCAGAAGCAGTCATGACGATCAAAGGAGGAGACGCAGGGTCATCTCATGTGGTGCTTGTCGTGAAGCAGACATTCAAATATGAATTCTTTTTCCCCAGAACATAGTTGATATTAAAGGTCAAGTCTGTCAGACTGGGGAATAGGCAGTGATCCCAACGTTGTGGTTTTTCTTGAACCTCTGAGACTTTCCATATGACTACTACTATGTTAAATTCTTGAGGTCAGAAAATATTTTCCTAATGTGATATATTTTTATTATGCCAAGCAACTTCAAGTAAATGATGAGTCATTAACTATGATTACTCTTCTCTGCATTTATGACTGGGGAATCATTGGAATTTTGCTCTAGTACTTATAGAAGTAAAAAATGAAAGTGCAAAAGAACAGAGTAAAAATTTTATTGGGAGAAATAAAAGGATCTAGGAAAGGGAACAACTCTGAATGTGGGAGACTCAGGTGTTTTCTGACAGAGAAAAGTACAGTTATCAGGTTATTGACATGGTGTCAGGTATGCCAATTTTTGTTAGTCACAAGGATGGAATTTTTAAAAAAAATTCATCCTTAATGATATAAAAGATTTTTCTGCATAAGCTACAGATCAGTGTTCATTTTGTTCTATAGAGATCATGACATATCAAGAAGCTGGTGGGATTTTTCTCTAGTAATAAGTTAAAAGCATAAGAGACAGGTACATTGCATGCATTGTTAACAAGAAAGATATTTTCTGTGAGTAACAAGTTTATGAGATAAGGGTGTAAGAAACCTTTTTTTCACCATGGGTGTATCTATTTTTATTTCACAGCATCCTAAAGGATTTCTTTCCTCATACTCTTTATGGAACAATTAATTATAAAAGTCTTATTTCAAGAACTGCTTCAGATATGATTTGGGAATATTGGCCCCACCTATTGGAGTAATAGAAAACTGTGGACACTGCTGTGATGTTGTGCACAGGATGAGGGACACAGGCTCTGAATCTTGCATGTTTTGAAAAACCCAGGTGACTATCAGCTTGACTTGAAATTAGAGGGTCTGGAAGACACATATGTTATAGGTATGTTGAAGAAGGGTATTTGTTACTGGGAGAGGGATAGAAGAGGTTGAGTGGAGTAAGATCAAAATACATTTTATACAATTCTGAAAGTGCAAGAATTAGGAAAATGTATTAAAAATTCATAATATAACAATAGAAACTAATGGCCCCCAAAGTGTGACATAGATTTTTGGCAGCATTTGGCAAAAGACTTCCATGTGTGCCACTTTTTATATACAACCAGTGGAGAGGTTCCCTTCTCTCCTTTTAATGCCTCATGTGAAGGTATTGCTACTCAGTCATATTTAGGATGCTCCTTGGACAGAAACCTGTCATCAATAGAAACTTCTGAAGCAGTCTAGGACTTGGTATTAGACAATGAGCTGGCAGCATGCTTTCAATAAGGAGCCAGTGTGAAAACTTCTGAGATGAGGATGAATCTCCAATATTGGACTGTATCAGTGACATTCTCATTGCTGGGACCTGACTAGAAGTGGCTTTTTCAAGGAAAGAGTTTATTTGTTTATTTTCTACTTCCACTTTCAAATGGGAAATGTCCATCATGACAGGAAAATCATGTGAGGTTTGCACTGCTGGCCTCACAGAATCATCTTTCCTCCCAGGAGGAAATAAAAGTATCATGGGTTGGGCTATAAGACCTCAGGACCCACCCTCATTAACACACCTCCTCCATGAAAAGTCTACATGCTTAAGGTTGTACAACGTTTCAATAGAAGTATCACCAGCTGGGATTAAGTATGAAAACACATCTCTGGGGCTCATTTTATATTCAGACTACCACATGTATCTCTTCTAGACATTTTTGCCATTATGGTAGAAATCTTATATCCATTATCATCTAGAAAATTAGGAGTGGCTATTTTGTAGTTTGGATGTTTCTTTTTGGTTTCTGCATACAATTAATCATTAACATATTATAACAGGATCCTATTTTCATGTTGTAATTTCCTTTGGCCCTAGGCTAATGCATCACCATATGAGTGGGGCCTTGCTTCTACGTTGCATGTATTGTGACTTGGGTGAATGTACACAAACTCATCTGCCCCTTCTCCAGCTTGAGCAGTTATTCCTGTTTTCCATCTGTTGTAAAGCATTGTCCAAGACTATCAACATACCCTTCTACATGAGGGAGAAGGCTAAATTCTATGAATTCATCCCAGAATTTATCAAGGTTTTCTGAAAATCTGTGGATTTTTCCAAGTCTGGAACAGGAAAAAGGGCTCTAGGAAGCGCCATCATCCCTTTAGGAACTTCCAGAAATGGAAAAACTGTGATAGTTGTTTCCAGATTTGCTCCTGATCAGAAAGTCACAGGAGAGCTCAATGTTCATCTTCCAAGTTTACTCACTTGAAAAATTGACAGATAATTTTTATACCAATGTTAGTCAAGAGTTAAGTCAAAGTTCAGCCTTTGTACAAGTTTAGAATAACAAGTGATTTGTTTTAGAAGAGGAAGTGAGTGGTGTGTGTAGAAAAGTACCTAGCAGAGATCAATTCCCAGATGGAGAAGATGGCAAGTCCACGTGCAGGGAGGATCAACTAGCTGTGTCATTTTACTGGGATTTCAGACAAGCAAATTAGTAATTCTCTTTAAAGGAAAGCCTAGAATGCATTGTAATGAAGTTTTTTGAAAATGGATATGGAATAAGAGGAGCCAGTGTGGAAAGAATCAAAGAGCAAAGAAGGAACAATATACCACCATGAGACTCAAACCCTTTCCTTTTTGCCAGTGATTGTTTTAAACTTATTTATTGTTAATAATTAAATATATTGTATGAGCCAGTCTTATTATGGTGCATACCCCCATTTCCCTGCTCCTTGTCCACTATTTTCTGGAGGCTCACCTCAGTAGGATTGCTGAACTAGTCAATGGGATAGGGGGTTATGAATTGTACAAGAAGCCAGTTTTTTCCCTTTGTGTGTTGTTGTTAAGGGGGAGGCAATGTCTCTGGATAGTCTCCTCCACCATGGATCTTACAGTCTTTCTGTCCCCTCTTCAGAAGTTCCTTGAGTCATGATAGCTGAGTTTAAATCTGCTTTACTGTTGAGATCTTAAGAGTCTCTGGGTTTCTGCTTTGGACTATGTTGAGTATCCTTGGTGTCTGTCTCCATTACCTTTTCATAGGTTTTCTGACTGGATGTGGAGGTAGTTCTCTTGCTCATCTCACCACTTCCTCAAAGGTTTTGTTTGGGTCCTATAGGATAAGGTAGGAATTGTTTATCTCCTGCTTGGGTGTCAGCCATCATCCCAAGTCCTTCTGGTGGAATTGGGTTGTATACAGTTTTTGCTGCCTTCTGAAAAATACAAACAGAATTTCCAATGGAGAGTGAGATCAGTGTAGGTTAACTAAGACAAACATTGTTGATTTTTTTTGCCAGTGATTTTTAACCTCAGATATTTAACCCAGGATATTTAATGCAGAAACTTGACTGGGAACAAAGCTCTGTGTCTTGCCTTGAATGGGAACTAGGAAGGGTAAAAAGGAAATGATGTTAAGAAAAACTGGTGGACTACTGCACACTTAGAATCTTGACAGAGCAATGCTGAGAAGATAGCATCAGGAACACCCAATTGCCTCTTCAATCTTCATGGTGTCAGGAGTTCCTAGCAAGTTGGATGGACAGAACATATCCCCTTTGATTTAGGAAATGGAAAATGTAGAAGAGCAGAAGGAGAAAGAAGAAAGTAAGGGCACTGAATGGGCCCAGGAGAGGAACATATGCATGGAGAGCCAGAGGAATAGTAACCTGCAGCTCAAACAGTAACAGTTCACCTCTCACAACCACTGACACTCAGGAACTTGGTTCCAGTGACTGTGTAAACTATTGAATTCAAACCTCTCAGACTTATGACCACCACTATCCTAGAGGTGTACTCAGAGACTGAAATCCTGTCAGTATCACAAATTTTTATGTTGAACAATTTAAAGTAAAGGGAGAAATCTTCCTTGGAGTTGAGTTCCCCTTTATTTATCAGATTCATGGAGACTTTGTCCCAGACATTATGAAATAAAAACTGAGATTAGATGGACCTCTTAGATACAGTTTTTAATGGAAGAAAAAGGAGTTAAAGGAGAGAGAACCAAAGCATATGTTGGAGATTTAGGCAGCTCAGTAAAAGGAAAAAGAACAAGCATTGCATCAGGTCTTTGGAGTGGTCTGGGGTTTGTTTAATCATGAGAATAATGTTTGGAAAACATCTTGTCCTCATGGTGCAAAGGGATTTTCTCATGTAAGATTCATATCAGTGTTCGGTTTCTTCCTGGAGCAATCTTGGCAGTGGACTTTTCTTTCCTCTTGTGAAAAAAGGATAGGGATAAGGGATAGGAACAAACACTCCTATTATTTTATTTATTAATAATTAAAAATTTATTATTATTATTATTAGAGAGAGAGATCAAAAGAGAAAGACTAGACGTTGGACATTTCAGGGTCTCCTGCTATTGCAAACTAACTCCAGACACATACAGTACACCACTTTGGGTTGTCTGGCTTTATGTGGGTCCTGGGAAATTGAACCCAGGCCATCAGGCTCTACATGCAACCATCTTTAACCACTTAGCCATCTCTCCAGCCCCTATTGACACTTTTTATACATGTATATACATGTGTATTGGGCCAGTGGTTCACAAATCCATTAGTTTTACAGTATAGGCAGCTGAATTCACTGTTTTCCTCTTGCTTAGGATTTCCCATTTATGCTTTCCTTCAAACAGCCTCTTAGGTGTTCTAAAACAGATACCTTTCAAGAGACTCTGCTAGAAACTTATTTTGAAATCTAGCATGGGAAACTTCTAAACATAGAAAAAAGGAGAAGAAGGATAAAATCAGATAACCCAGGTGGAGATGTGAGGTTCTACTTCTGCAGGCCTGGCTCCTTACCAGGGACAACACCAGCTGCAATAGGTAAGGCTGTGCTTTGCCTATTGTCCTATGAATATTGGATATTTCCTCTTTAGCTGCCTTAGTATCTTTCAACATGCCTTACTTAAAGTCTGAGTTGCTAGCTAAACTATAAGTGGAATATTATATGACAGGGAAGCCAGAACTGGGGCTATTTTTTTATTTACAGAAAGCTGTTGAGATTAGTTCCCATCAAGTCCTGAAATCACCTAGAAGTCAACTCAGTAGCCTTTCTTGCACAATTTTAGTGTGTGATTCTGTGTCACTCTCATCTTTATTTTTCTCTTTATTTTTTGAAAAACATATAATTTATATATTTTTGTAATTTTTTATTGTATATATAAAATGAGGATATAATTATTTTGATGATAATGCCTTCCATTGCCTACTCTTGACCTCCATTGTAGTACCTTTTCACTTATTCACCTTTGATTTTTAGTTTTTTGAGTCATTTGCATATTCTAGATTTAGTCCTCTGACAGATGTACAAAGATATTATCTCATATACTAGACTGCCTCTTGACACAGTTTTAATTGTATCTTTGGCTATACAGTAGCTTTATATCTACAGGGGTTCTGTTTGATTATTATTTGCCTTATTTCCTTGGCTATTGAAGAATTTTGTTGGGAATAGTAGTTTTTGTCGACAGCTAAGGTCTTTCAATACTTAAAATACATGTTTGCAAGCTTTTCTGGATTTTAGAATTTCCATTGAAAAGATCAGTTGTTATTTTGATGGTCCTACTCATTCAATGTATCTAATTATGGACATAAAAATAAATAAAAAAGAAAATATCTTCAGCAAAATTATACAAGAAAATTTTCCTTCTCTTACAAGAGAAAGACCAATCCAGATATGAGAAACCCACAGAACTCCAAACAGACAAGACCAAAGAAGGAACTTTCCAAGACATATCTTGGTTAAAATGTTTAACAGAGAAAGTAAGGAGAGAATACTCAAGGCAGCAAGAAACAATGCATCACATATAAAGGCAAACCTATCAGACTTCTCAGTATAAACCATGAAGGCCAGAAGGGCATGGAACAATGCTCTTTTAGGCCTAAAGAACTCTGGATTCCAACCTAGACTACTGTACCCAGCAAAGCTATCCCTCATGATAGATGGAGAATTGAAGTGTTCCATGAGAAATGCAAGCTCTTTGATTACATGAACGCAAAGCCAAACATACAGAGAATACTATAGGAGATAACCCACAGAGAAGAGACAAGCAACCTACCTCAGAGATCTAATAGAGAATACACATGGTAATCATAATTGTTGGGCCAATAATAACAGTGAGGCATCAACCCCTATAATCCTTCAACATGGCAGGCCTTAAGGCAAACCTCACAGTTATAACTCCCCTATGAAAAGACACAGATTTCCAGGGTGGATCAGAAAAGTGGACCCTTCCATCTTTTGCTTTAAAGAAACACACCTCACTTTTAAAGACAGAAATCTCCTCAGAGTGAAAGAATGGAAAACAGTTTTTCAAGTGAATGGAAATAAAAAGCCACATTAATATCTGATAAAATAGACTTTAAACCAAAATCAATTAAAAAGCTCAATGAACATCACTTCTGACTCATCAAGGGAATGATCCAACAAAAGGATATCACTATGATAAATTTGTATGCACCAAATTCAGGTGCACAGTTCATAAAAAATTTATTCAAAAACAAAATAGAAATAGACTCAAATTCCATCATTTTAAGAGACTTGAATACAATACTATCATCTCTAGACAGATCATCCAAACAGAAGGTCAGCAGGGAAATAACTGAGCTTAACACCAACATAGACCAACTAGATCTGACACATTTATACAGAACATTTCATTCCAAGGACAGAGAATATATATTCTTCTTGGCAGCTCATGGAATCTTCTCCAAAGTAGACCACATATTATGTCCTAAAATATCCCTCAACAAATTCAGGAAGATTGATGTAGCCCCCTGCATCATATCAGACAACAATGTGTTAAAATTAAAAATTAATAATGTGAGGGGCAGTAGAAGCTCTACCAACTACTGGTGATTCATTCAAGAAATCAAAAAGGAAATTGAAAATTTTCTAGAAGTAAATGATAATGAAAACACAATGTACCAAAACTATAGGACACTATGAAGGCAGTCCTAAGGAAGAAATTCATAGTGCTTCATAACAAAAACAGAAAGATCTCAAATTAATCACCCAACCACCCAACTAAAGGTCTTGGAAAAAACAGAACAATTCAACCCTATGAGTTCAAAGTGTAAAGAAATAACTAGAATCAGAGCTGAGATTAATGAAATGGAAATGTAAACAATCAAAAAACAGATAATACAAAGAGTTAGATCTTTGAGAAAATAAATAAGATTGAAAAACCCTTGGTCAATCTAATTAAATGAAAAAGAGAGAAGACCCAAATCAACAAAATTAGAAATAAAAAGGGAGAAGTCACAACAGTCCCCACTGAAATTGGAAGAACATTCAGGTCATACTTCCAAAACCTCTACTCCACAAAATTGGAGAACCTGGAAGAAATGGATGAATTCCTGGACACCGATCACCTACCAAAGCTCAAGCCAGAGCAGATAAAGCTCCTAAACAAACGTATCACATCCACAGAGATTGAATGTAATCAAGAACATTCCCCAAAGGAAGTCCAGAACCAGATGGATTCTCAGTTGATTTCTACCAAACCTTCATCACAGAATTGAAACCAGTCTTTCTGAAGCTTTTTTGAGGCATAGAAAAAGAGGGGAAGTGTTGCGGTCAGCTTTCTAGTTGCTGCGCAGAAAGAACCCAAGCAAAAGTGGCTTGTGGAGGAATGGGTTTATTAGGCTTACGGACTCGAGGGGAGACTCCATTCTGGCAGGGAAAATGATGGCATGAGCAGAGGGCTGGACATCACCTCTGCCACAGCAAACAGCGGCAGGAAGGTGTGCCAAATACTAGCAAGGGGAAGCTGGCTTATAACCCCCATAAGCCCGCCCCAACAACACAGTTCTAGTGAGGTTCTAATTCCCTAATTGCCATCAGCTGAGGATTGATCTATCAGAACACATTCATTTGTTTGTGGGGGACACCTGGATCAAACCATGACAGGAAGCTTCCAAACTCCTTCTATGATGCTAGCATCACCCTAATAACCAAACCAGACAAATACGCAACAAGAAAGGAAAACTGCAGACATATCCCTGATGAACTTAGATGCACAAATCCTGAAGAAAATACTTGCAAACCGGATGCAACAACATATCGAAGATATTATCCACCTAGACCAAGTTGACTTTATCCCAGGAATGAGCAGTATGATGGTTCAACACATGGAAGTCTATTAATGTAATGCACCACTCAACCAGAAACACCACATGGTCATCTCAATTGACACAGAGAGGTCTTTGACAAAATTCAACACCACTTCATGTTCAAAATGCTAGAAAGGCTGGGCATTGATGGCTTATACCTCAACATAATAAAGGCAATATACAAAACTCCTAAAGCCCAAATCATATTCAATGGGGAAAGACTCAAGGAGTTCCCACTTGAATCAGGAACAAGACAGGGGTGTCCACTCTCACCACTGCTCTTCTACATAGTGAATGAAGTTCTAGTCCAAGCAATAAGACAGAAGAAAAGCATAGAAGGGATTTAAATTGGAAAGGAAGAAGTAAAACTATCTCTTGGCAGATGACATGATCCTATACATAACAGACTGGAAAATAGTATCAGTAAACTCCTGAAGGTGATAAACTCCTTCAGCAAAAGTGGCAGGATACAAAATTAACACACAAAAATCAGAAGCCTTCCTGTATGCAGATGATAGGCATACAGAAAAACATTTCAGAGAGACTGCCCCATTTTTAATAGTCTCAACAAAATCAAATACCTTGTAATATCACTAACCAAGGATGTGAAACACTTGTATAATAACAAAATTAAAATGCTTAAGAGGGAAATAGAGGAGACTGGAAAAATAGAAAGACATTCCATGCTCTTGGATAGGGAGAATTAATATAGTAAAAATGGCAATCCTTCCAAAAGCAATTTATAGATTCAATGCCATGCCAATAAAAATCCTAGGCTCTTTCTTCACAGTCATAGAAAAAATAATCTCAAAATTTATTTGGAAGGGCAAAAGGCCTCAAATAGCCAAAGCTTTCTGAGGTACAAAACCTTACTCAGGACATATCACCATACCTGATCTAATGACATGCTTCAAAGCCATATTAACAAAAACAGCTGCTACTGGCATAAAAACAGACAGACAGACAGACCAATGGAATATAATTGAAGACCCTGCTCTAACTTCAAGTAACTATAGTTTCTTGATCTTTGACAAAGGTACCAACAATGTTCCTTGGTGTAAAGATAGCATCTTCAACAAATGGTGCTGAACAAATTGGATAAATACTTGTAAAAAAATGAAAATAGACCCACTCCTTTCACCATGCACAAAGATGAACTTCAAATGGATCAGGGAACTCAACATGAGACCCAAAACCCTGAAAACCCTACAAGAAAAAATAGGAGGAAATCTCAATGAGATAGGAGTGGGGCAAAACTTCCTGAGACCCACTTCCAGTAGCCCAGGAAGTGCAACAATCACTTAACCAATGGGACCTCATCAATCTTAAAAGCTTCTGTACAGACAAACATACCATACTCGGAACCAATAGACCCCTATCAAACTGGGAGATGATTTTTGCCAGCTAATATACAGACAGAGGTTTAATATCTAGAACTTACAAAGAACTAAAAAAATAAATAATAAAAAATCAAACAGCCCCCTCACAAAATGGGCCATTGATCTCAACAGAGAATTCACAGAGGAGGAAACACAAATGGCCTATTTTCACTTAAGAAACTGCTCCTCATCCTTAACCATCAGGGGAATTCAAATCAAAACTACAATGAGATTCCATCTTACTCCAGTAAGAATTACAATTATCAAAAAAATCCAACAACAATAATTGCTGGCAAGGATTCAGGGAAAAAGAACCCTCATTCACTGCTGGTGGGATTGCAAACTCATTCAATCACTATGGAAAGCAGTGTGGAGGCTCCTGAACTGAATGGACATAGAGCTACCAATGGACTCAGCTATCCCTAGGCATCTACCCCCAAGATGTCACACCTCAGCACAGAGACATTTGTGCAACTATGTTTATAGAAGCTCAATTCATAATAGCCAAGAATTGGAATCAACCCAAATGCCCATCCTTGGATGAATGGATAACAAAGCTGTGGTACATTTACAGGATGGAATTTTAGTCAGTGGGAACTAAAAATGAGTTTGGAACAGATCCTACTTAGTGAACTCACACAAAACCAGAGAGTCAAACACTGTATGTTCTTCCTCATATGCGTATGTGATTCCTAACCAGGTTAAGTTTAAACTCTAAGCAAACCTGACAAGTGAAATGAGAGACTGTAAAAGGGGATGAAGGAATGTGGGGGGAGGGAGGGGAGGGTGGGGCAACTTATACAATATGCTAAACCACTAATGAATCATAATCATAAAATCGTTACTTCCATACAGTAAGCTCTTGAGGAAGAAGTGGGTATCACCTAGTAAGAGGGGCCATGAATGGAATGGAAGGAAGCCTAACCCCATGAAAAATTGATCAGACCTGGAACTCCCTGTTCTAGTCATTGGTTCCTTTCCACACTGAGCTGTTTATTAAAGAGACTTACAAGGTCCCCAAAACAAGACAGGATTCTGTTAAAACTCCAGGCCAAAGGTAAGAAGATCCTATTGCTGAAGAAACCATAGAAAGTCATCGCACAACACCAAGAGACCCTGCAAGATCCAGAATGGCAACCATCCCCCAGCTGCTAGCATATGCAGTGCTGGAAGGCATTACGTAAGTTGGAGAAAGCAGAGACCACTGATACACAATGCAGTTTGAGAAATCAGCAGACCAAGAAGTGATCACTTGGGCAATAGAGGCGCCATAACCTGGGGAGGGGTAGTCAACAGCTTTCAAATTGGCCAAGAAGTCCACTCAGTGTCAAGGAGCCCTTAACTGAATTTGGTACTCAGGTCAAAATCCTATGGGAACCAAAAACTTGGGCTCTAAAGAGAAATTCCCTTTACTAGAGAACTACAGTCAGGCTAATACCAATAGAACCTCACCTAATTAGAAATGTGTGTTGCATTCAACCCATACTGACCTCACTCTCTGATGAAGATCCTGTTTGTTTGTATTTTTAAGAAGCCAGTGAGAGAGCTGAGGTCGTTTCAACTCCACCAACAAGCTACAGGCGAAGGGCTGACATCCTCACAAGAGATTAACACCCAGGCTTATTGTGCAGGCCCCAAATGAATCCCTTATGAGAGTGACGGGGATAGCAAGAGATCGATCAGCACAGCTAATCAGTCAACCCAGGATAAGTCAGCGTGACAGACACCAGCAATTTCCAACACGACCTAAAGCAGAAGTACAGAGGCCCTTAAGATTTCAATAATAAAGCAGCCTTAAAACTCACCCACCTTGACTTAGGGAGCTAAGTGGAAGAGGGGGCAGAGTGTAAGAGACATGGTGGGAGAGAATACCAGAGACATCGACCCCCCTCAGCAACAACACACAAAGGATTGGGAGAACCTGGCTGCCTGTTGTGCTAGCTACAACCTCCTACCCCATGGAACAATTCAGTATGCCCACTGAGGAGGATACCCAGTGGATTGGGTGTCTTTAATATACTGAGAAGAGGAATAGCTGGGTCAGATGGTAGATCTATTTTCTGGTTTTCCAGGAGTTTCCATAGTGATTGTACAAGTTTGCACCCCCAGCAGCAGTGGATGAGGGTTCCTTTTAGATGCATCCTTGCCAACACTTATTGTTGTTTTAGTTTTTAATGATTGCCATCTTTACTGGAATTAGGTGGATTCTCATATCTGTTTTAATTTGCATTTCCCTCATGGCTAACAGGTGTGGCACTGCTGGGAATGCAGGGAATAAAGGTCATTCTGAACTCTGATTCATTACCAATGACAAACTTATCAGAGTAATATAATACTTATCAGGAAAAAGCATATTGTGATATACTTACAACCATGAAAATAACTATCATCAGAGATTACTGTATTCAAAATTCATCCTGTTTTTATTAAGTAGAAACTACATATGGACAAATCATGTGTTTGTACCATTCCCCTCCTCCCTGCCCCCCTTACACTCAGTACCCTCCTCAGTGGAATTACTGGTATTCACCATGGGGTTATGGGTTATGGGTTATGAGTTGTGAGAGCAGCAGTCACTCATTAGTGTGTGGGGGGAGGCTATGCCTCTGGATACACCTTCCCACCCTATGGCTCTTACAATCCTTCCACCTCCTCTTCCATAGTGTTCCCCAAACGTTGGTGGGTGTGTTATAAACTCTTTAGTGTTAAACTCTCAACAAGGTCTGGATTTCTGCTTTGATTTGTTTTGAGTGTCCTTAGTGCCTGTTGCCATCACTCTGGCACATGTTGTCAGGCTTGTACTGTTGCTTAACTCACCAATTCCTCTGTGGTTTCACCTGGACTTTGGCTGATATGCTAGAGGTGGTTCATCTTATAATAGGGAGTCAGCTATCATTTTTTTCTCATGTTGATAAATTTTGGTTATCCCCGGTTTTCACTGCCTACATTAAAAGAAAAACTGATTCTCCAATGAGAGTGAGAGCAGCATAGGTTAAGTGTATGAGAATATTTAATTAAGATTTTTGTGGGTGTAGCCTCTCTTTTGGTCAAAGACTAGTGGGAACTTCTCATTAGAGTCCATGATCCTGGTTTCCTTAGGATTCTGACATTTTCCCCATAATTAGGTATGAGGTCCTCTCCACTGAGTGGGTTTCTTAGCCAATCACAGAGCCATTGGTTACCTGCCTAGGCTGAGGGCCACTACTGCATGGGTGCGTAGGTGTTGTCAGGCTTGTTGATTTCATGTACTAGGATCCCCTGCTTGTTTACAATTTTTGTGGCTATTTTTCTCCAACAGCTCATGTATCCCTTTCCAGCACTATATGGGATAACCATCAGTTATCTGGCTTCCTTCCATATTACAGCATGACCTCTTGATGTTCTGTCTTGGCAGTTTGTGGTGTCTTCAGCCATCGGGTCTTACCTATTACCTCAGGTGAGTAATCAAGTGCTTTGGCAGAAGCCTGTCTTATTTTGGGAACCTCATAGGTCTCTCCAACCAACCAATCAATGTGAGGTGTAACATATTTTTGGCAGTGGGAGTTATAAACCAGATCCAATTGTTTTAGGATTAGGCTTCATCTTAATGTCCCCCCCCCCACCCCTGCACAACAAGGTCTCTACTGTCCAAGAAATTTTGAGGGTTTTATTTTTAATCTACTATTCAAGAAAAAGGTTTCCATGGTACTAATTCATTTTGGCTTCATTTTTTTTTTTGCATATCTTCCATGACCCTCTCTTTCTCCTCCACCCCAACACTTCCATCTGTCTCTTGAGTTGCCTGTCAGGCATATCTTCAATTTAAGCTGTTCAAGGTTAGGAACCACATATAAGGGAGAACATGTGGCATTTTTCTTTCTATGCTTGTGTGTTTGCCTAGTATGACTTTTTCTAAGTCTGCTGATTTTCCTACTAATTTCACTATTTCATTTTTCTTCACTACTGAATAAAATTCCATTGCGCATATATTCAAATCCTCATTGTCCATTCATCAGGCAGTGGGGTAGTGGGTTGATTCCAGTTCTTATCAATTGTGAATAGAGCAGCTATAATCATGATTGAACAAGTATCCCTTAAGTCAAGAGTACAGCCTTGAGGGTAAATACCCAGGAGAGGAATTGCTGGGTCAGATGGTAGATCTATTTGCATCTCTTTCAGCAGTCTCCATACTGATTTTAATAGTGGTTGTACAAGTTTGCACTTTCACAAGCTGTGACTAAGGGTTCTTTTCCCTCACTTCTTGACAACATTTACAGTTGTTTGATTCTTTAATGATTGCTATCCTGACTGGAGTAAGGTGGTTCTCAATGTTGTTCTAATTTGAATTTCCCTCATGGCTAAGGTTTTTTTAAAAAATATTTTATTTATTCATTTTCAAGCAGATATATATATATATATATATATATATATATATATATATATAGAGAGAGAGAGAGAGAGAGAGAGAGAGAGAGAGAGGGCACCAGGGCCACCACCTTGTGGCTCTGGCTTATGTGGGTCCTGGGGAATTGAACCCGGGGCCTTAGGCACTGGAGGCAAGTACCTTAACCTCTGAGCCATCTCTCTAGCCCATGGCTAAGATTTTTGAACATTTCTTTAAGTGAATACTTTTTGAGTTGATTGTTTAATTTTTTATTGCTTACTTTTTGAGTTCCTTGTGGATACTAGCTATCAGGCCTCTGTTGGTGGTATAGCTGGTGAAGATTTTCTCCCTTTCTGTGTGTTATCTGTAGGTTCTGTTGATGGTATGTCTGTCTGTAAAATAGGTTTTTAATTTCATGAGGTCCTACTAGTTGGGTGATAGTTTAATTTCCTGGGCTACTTGGGTTTTTTTTTTCAGGATATCATTCCCCAGGCCTATATCTAGGAGCGTTCTCCCTATTTTTTCTTCTAGTCATTTAAGAGTTTGAGGCCATAGATTGAGGTCTTTAATCCACTGGGAGTTTATTTTTGTTTATGGTGAGAGAAGGGGGTTTAGTTTAAGTTTTCTACATGTGGTTATCCAATTTCTCCAGCACCTTGTTGAAAATGCTGTCTTTTTTCCATTGTAAATTGTTGACTCCTTTATCAAAGATCAGGTAGCTGTAGTTTGAATAAAGGCTTGGTTTTCTCTATTCTATTTAATTGTTGTATATGTTTGTTTTATGCCAGTACCATGCTGTTTTTATTACTATGGCTTTATAGTATAACGTTAGATTGGGTATGGTGATGTTGCCCAAGGTGTTTCTTTTGCTGAGGATATTTTTGGATATCCCAGGCCTTCTGCCTTTCCATATGAATCTTTGAGAGTATTTTTTCTATCTTTGTGAAGAATGATGCTAGTGTTTTTGTTGGTATTTTTAAAATATGTATATTGCTTTGGGTAGAATGGCCATTTTCACAATATCAATTCTATCTATCAGGAACCCTCAATTTCCTTCTTGAGTGATTTTATATTTTTATTTTATTGATTTTTCACATCATTGGTTAGTTTTATTTCAAGGTATTATATATATGTGTGTGTCATATATATATATACATATATATATATATAATTAAAAATGGAACAGTCTCACTGATTTTTTTTCCTGTTTGCTTGTCATTTGCATAGAGGAAGACTAATGACTTTTGTATCCTTCCACTTTGCTGAAGGCATTTGTCACCTTTAGGAATTTTATGGTAGCATCTTTCAGGTTTTATATGTATAGGACCATGTCATCTGAAAATGGGGATAGTTTTAATTCTTCTTTTCTAATTGGTATCCCGTTTATGATTTTCTCCTGGCCTATTGCTTGAGCTAGAACTTTAAGAGTTATGCTGAAGAGCAGGTGTGAGAGTTGATACCCTGTCTTGTTACATATTTTAAGGAGAATTCCTTGAGTCTTTCCCAATTGAGTTTGATTTGGGCTTCAGGTGTTTTGTACATGGCCTTTATTATATTGAGTATAAGCCCTCTATGCCCAGTATCTCCAGCATTTTGATCATGAAGTGATCAGTCAATGTTTTCTGTCTTGTCTTTGAGTTCTGAGGTTCTGTCATCCACATGATCTACTCTGTTAGTGAAGGCTTCTAGAGAGGCTTTTTGAAGCTCTATTTCATTGTTGTTTTCTGTTACATTTTTCTGCATCATATCCATCTCTTTATTCAGTTACATTTTCAGGTTGAAGTTTGATTATCTTGACTTTTTTTTTGAATTTGTTCTTGCATTTGATCATGACTTCATTAAGCTTAATCATCTAATTTGTTGACTTACCTTCAATTCATTTACCTCTCTTTTAAGATCTCTTTGGTTTTCTTCAATTATGTTGAGCATAATGTTGAAAAGTGTGTTTTGTAATAGATGATTCTGTTGCATTTCATTTATGTGATTGCTGTTTTTTTTAAATGGGAGGAAAGCATTTATTGAAGTTACAAACCAGGGAAAGTTCTATAATGGTGAAAGAGGCTGGCCTCCTTTCATAGGTAGGTAAGGAGAGAGAGAGAAAGAGAGAGAGAGAAACCCATCACCATCACCACACACAATAGTAAACAGGCATGGGGTGAGATAAGATTTTCTCCCCCTTTATAAAGCCTTAGGGTGGTGTCTTGTAACCCTATCCCAGACTTACTGGCTTCCTGAGTCTCTGGAATTTCCTTCCTGAACTGCCCTCCCAGGAAGGGATGTTCATTTCTAGCTCCTCTGAGCTTCTCTATGTCCTGTCCCCTACTAAGAGGCTGCCTTCCTGTAAACATCCTCAGAGACCCACCCGAGATAATTAAAAAGATCCAGTTGACAATAAAATGTTTACTTGGTGTGATTGTTGGTTATTTGATGATTTGCTTCCAATTATCCTATTTGTTTGGTCATGGTCTTATTTAGTTTATTTAATATGCTTAATATACTTTCATTTTGGGATTCTATTTCTGGTATATCCTTTTTGTCCCTTGTTTTCATTGGACACTTTCATTGTGGGGCTAGGCATTCTTGGTGAACTTTTCTTTTTGTGTGTGTTTTGGAGTTTATGTATCTCAGGGTTGATGTTTTGTTTAGGAGGAAGAAAATAGAAGCTCTTGTAGGCTCTTCAGTGAGTGTTCTATTTTCAGTTTAACCAGATTTGAATGGGATGGTATTATATTTGCTGATTAACAGGCTGTGGAGGTCACAAGTGTGCCAGCAGCTCTGGGCTGGTAGCTGGTACAAAAGTGCACTGGTGTCTGCATTGGAGGTCCAAAGGATCTTCATTCAGTCCATGATCAGCAGCGCCAAGCCTGTGGTGTTCAAGAGCTATTCTGCAGCATAAATGCTTGCCATGGTTACACCAAAATATCCCACCTGTTCTGGTTGTGGAGGTTGCACTTGTACCACCCTGGCAGGTGTATGCCAACCACTTCTGAACCCCACCTGACTCCTTTGTAGGTCAGACAGACCTTTATCTGTGGTGCTTTAGCAGATGTGCCACCCCTCTGGAGCTCAGGAGCTACTCCATGGCATGAAGGATAGGCTCAGCTTTATCAATGTACCACAGCAACACAGGTTGTGGAAGTGTAATGGGGAACTGGGGATTAGAATTTAAAGAGTACCCAATTAATTTCAATGTGCCTCAGAATTTAAGGAGTACCTGAATTCTTGTCTATAAAATTAAAGAATTAAAATTATAGACCATCAGAGGATAAGGTATAGTGGAAGAGTTTATTCAAAAAGAAATGAGAAGATACATAGATCTCCAGCCACTAGTGTGGAGAGAACACATGGGAGAGGTTTTAACCATGTATCTATAAAATCTTAGCCAAATAAGCAGAGGAAGGAAGGATATCAGAGGGCTCCCATCATGATGAAAAAGGTTTATGTGGGAAAGAACCCCAGGTCCTCACCACAGCCGTGAGAGGGCCTTACCCAAGGCCTAAAGCTAGAAGAGACTCAGATGTCCTTCTGCTGGGCCATGTGAGGAGGGAGAGAAAAGTGAACAAATTTCCTGACCCAGGTGAGTTATATGACCTGGTCTAGGTAAGTCAGAGAGACAGCTGGTTGCTCTATCTTTGACCATTTCAGGATTTAGTTAGAGACACCTCCCACTCAAGGGGAGGGTGTCTGGCATGAGATGAGTGTAGCCTGCCTGAAAGTACAAGTTAATCTGTCACAAAAGTTATACTGCTACTGCCCTCTTGTCCACAGGTCCCCATTGGAGGATAGAACAGCCTTTAACATGGAGACTGGGGAGCTATCTGCCAGTGGGGAATGAGCTATTTGCCAGAGTGAGCCCCAGTGCTAGCACAGGCCAGGCATGAGCCCAGGTTCTCACACTGTATATGTCAGGATTGTTCCACCCAAGTGCCCGCCAACTGCCTGGTGGGGTTGGTCCCCAAAGACACAATCATAATAAGTGAAAGAATGGAAGTCAATATTTCAAGCAATTCAAAGTTAAAAAAGAATGGCTATAATCACATTACAAAATAGATCCCAAGCCAGAATTAGTCACAATATATAAAGAAGTTAACTGAATATTAATAAGTAGAGCAATTCCTTAAGAAGATGTAACAGTTGCAAATACATGTGCCAAAATTTGGGGTACCCTATTTCATCAAACAACACTAGTGGACATTAAGGAACTTATTATTTCAAAGACAATAATAGTGGGTGACTTAAGCCAGGTGTGGTGGCGCACACCTTTAATCCCAGCACTCGCGAGGCAGAGGTTGGAGGATTGCCGTGAGTTCAAGGCCACACTGAGACTACATAGCGAATTCCAAGTCAGCCTGGACTAGTGTGAGACCCTATGTCGAATAACCAAAAGAAAAAAAAATAGTGGGTGACTTAAATATCCCACTTTCTTTTTTTAAAAATATTTTTTATTTATTCATTTTCAACAGAGAGAGAGAGAGAGAGAGAGAGAGAGAGAGAGAGAGAGAGAGAGAGAGAGAGAGAGAGCGCACCAGGGCCACCACCTTGTGGGTCTGGCTTATGTGGGTCCTGGGGAATTGAACCTGGGGCCTTACGCACTGGAGGCAAGTGCCTTAACCGCTGAGCCATCTCTCCAGCCCCCCACTTTCTTCAGTATATAGATTCGAGTCAAACTGTATCATAGGTCAATTGGACTTAGCAAATATTGATAGTATATTCATTTAATAGCTGCAGAATATACCATTTTATTAGGAGCCCATATGACTTTGTCAAAAATAATTTCAATTTTTGAATTTCATTTTGATTACTAGGGGTTCAATGGCCTAAGGGGAGTCAAGGGAAGGAATTGAATAAAGGAGAAGTTGAAGGAGGGTTAGTTAAATTTAAGAGGTTTAGAATAAGCCATATGGAAAACCTACTTCTTTGGATAATGACACACCCAAAGACATAGATTGTTAGTGGAAAAATTTCAGTGCCAGAGATAAGATACCTTCCAGAGAGTTGTTGGTCAGAGAGGTTCCTGAGGTCTCCAAAACATTACAGGCCATTGCTAAGGCTCTTGGTTTCCCACCAGAATGAGTTGGTAAGACCCTATTGCTGAAGACCACATATACTGGGCTGCAGGTCACTAAGAAATCATGCTAGAGCTGTGCTGAAGCCTCCTCCCTGTTAACCAGCTGAGAAAGATGGAAAAAGCTATGGCTGCATGCAGCCGTATGGGAGAGAGAAGTCATCAATGGTGGTGAACTGCAGTGGACCTTGCAAACTTTAAGATTGGCCAGCCAGTCCAAATGTGCCAACTGGGGCAATAGTGTGGCACATCTATTGTGGGAGAAACCAATTGCTCTGTAGTTGGACTGGAGGCTCGCTACATGGGAGGGAACACATGCCTGGTACTGAAGACCTACTCAAAAGCCTATGGCAGGAGAGATCATGAGCCCTAGGGGAGTAATGCCTGCTGTTGTCTGGCTAAATATACATATTATGCCTACCAAAAAAAACCTCCCGCAGGGGGACAGCACATCCAGGAAGACATCCTTAACTATGTGTTTTGCTCAAGAAAATTTGGGAAACAGTGCAAACAAATGATAGGATTGGCTCTCTTTTGAGAAGGATAACATTGCCAAGAAATTTGAATGTTACTTTTCAAGTTTGGGATATAAGAGGGTAGAAAATAGGTGGCAAGATGTTGGATAAATATATCTATGAAGCACAGAGAATCCTCTTGGATTGCGGTATTAAAAGTTACAAAAGCTTTGAGAATTTAGAAGATTGGTATTCTTTGGTGAAGAAAGTGAGTGATGAGTCACAAACCCCATCACTGGCTGCTATGGTTGGCAATAAAACTGATTTGGAGTATATGCGAACAGTAAAACCTGAGAAACACTTGTGATTTTGCCATAGAAATGGCTTTAATAGCTTCTTTGTCTCAGCCAAGAAAGGAGACTGTGTCTTCCGTGTTTTCAGAAATTTGCTGCAGAATCCTAGGAATCAAATTAAGCAAAGCAGTAATAGAACAGTCACAGCACATTGTCAGGGCAGAAATAGTCAAGTACCTGGAAGAAGATAATCAACAAAAGAGCTCTTCTCAGAGTAGAACCTGCTCAGTACAGTAGTGCAGAGAGTGGTGAAGGCAGACACTGTGAAATACAACCAGGAACTTGTGTCAAGAACTGTTAACCCCGCCCCTCACCCAGAAGCTCCATTGTGCAGTTCAGTGAACACATTTGTGTCTTTTGTAAATGCACTTTTTTTTTTTTTTTTTGAGGTAGGGTCTCACTCTAGCCCTGGCTGACCTGGAATTCACTATGTATTCTCAGGCTGACCTTGAACTCACAGAAATCCTCCTACTTCAGCCTCCCAAGTACTGGGATTAAAGGTGTGCACCACCACACCCAGCTAATTTGTGTCTTTTTTATGGATAGTTATGGCTGCCTCTTACCTCAGAACCCACCCAAGCAATCTAGGAATGTGTTTTTTTCAGTGGCATTTCTGTAGTACAGTTCACACTTTCTTCAGCTTCCTCATCATTAAGCTTGCTTCATATCCACAGGCAGCTCTTTGGACTGGAAAGAATTTAGCTTTGGGACCACACACTTGGAAATCAAAATGGAGAGTCTATTCTTTGGAATTTTACTGCAGAACCATGCTGGTCTTTTACACCCTTGCTTCTATTTTCTTAGATGTAATTTTTTAAAAACCTAATATGAAAACTCTCCAAGTCTTGATCATTAGCCAGGATTTTTCCCAAGCAAGGTTTATTCTCTTACTTGAACTCTTATGTATGTCAGAGTATACTTCAGAACACTAATTTTGAAATAATGGGCATATTTTCCTTACAGTTACTTAAGAAAGGATTTCTTTTCTGTCTATTGAGAGACAAAATATGTGAAGGTGTATCTAACTGGAAATACTTGAAAGGAGGCTATAATAGATTTTATTTTATTTTTTAAAAAGGGGCCTAAATTTTTATATTGTAGTTTATAACTCACAAAGCTGTGAGTACTTGATATTATATTTTTATTACTGTATCACGGTCATCACGTATTTTATCATACTCTGCTTAGATGGTGTTACATTAATTTTTGTACATGTCCAGTTCCACATGGAATTTCTCCTACAAACTGCACAAAATCATCCCCAGAACAAGTTATAACATCCTGTTGGCTCATTGCAGTTCAAACTGTACCTGATGCTTTACTCACATAAATAAATTTATTTTAAATAAAATACCATCATGACATTTTCTGTCCTGTAAGACATGAGGATGGTGTTTTGAGAAATCTTGTCCTCATGATGAAAGGAGGTTTTCACAGGTCTAATATAAATCACCAGACCCCCAGGACACTATCAACCCAATGGAAGTTTGTTTTGTCTCTGCTGACAGGGAATCTGAATCTCTTGAAATGAGTGTGTGCTCTTATCTTTGGCCTCATTTCACTCTTGACTGAGAGTTCATACTCCACATCTCAGGTTTAATTTCTATAATCTCTGGGGTTAAAGTTCCTTCTCTTTTGGTAAGAGCTGTATTTTATTAGTGTTTACTCTATACAAGTATGGGAATATCAGGCTAACCTTCATTGATGTGCAGTAGTCATTGTGGTAATAAAAATGTTCACAGGGTAGAACTGTCAAAGACATCAGAGAAACACTGATATGGATTTGCACCACAGTATCTGATGTTCTACTTGTGTATTGTATTATTTTCTCTATCCTTTAATAATTGCATCAATTAAATAGTATTCACTTTAAGTTGTTATCTGGTGTAGTAAATATCTTCTCTTCATTTTTCTTCTTTAAGCAATGTTACTAGTGAAGTTGGGAATTTTTATGTCTTGAGATTGGCAATATTCATTTTAAGATAAACTGTTATATTGTACAAATACATTGCCTCTTAACAAGGCCTCAAATCTCTTCGGACAGCAAATAAAGGAGCCTAATATGGTCTTTTATTGTGGATAGTGGTGGGATAAAGTCAGAGTTCCTGCATGAGCACAGGGCATTGTAAGTTGTGAATTCTTGCTGTTATCAAAAGGGGAATGTGGTGAGCCCATAGACTCAGGCTTGCAACTTGTCTCCAGTTGGCAGAGCCCTGCTTCAGATGAGGTATGTTACTGGGAGCAGATCTTACATCCAGCTGTGTAGAGACCAGTTTGAGTTCTGGCTATTCATACTTGTTAGTGTCTGCTGGCTGTTTGGTAATGTACCTCTGCTTGAATCTATAGAAACGAGCCAGCTTCGTGTACCATTGATGGTGTTTCCCCTGGATTCTCTAAGCCTGAAAGAAATTCTTTTCTTCCATAACCTGCTACTGGCTGTGTCACCTTCTCTACCTTTCCAACTATTCCAAAGCAAGAATCACTGCTCCCCTGTAGCCCATGGGACCACAAACCCTCAGATAGAGGACTGGCAGAAAAATGCACCCTGTTTTCTTTGTGGCTGGGACTGTTAATGTTTTCAGTGTTGTACAGGAGCTCAAAGAGAAGTCTGAAGCCAGGATCCAAGGGAGCATTGACTGCTTCTTTGTAGTCTTCGGAGAGGGTAATAAGACACTAGAGCAAAGTAAATAGGGATGAAAAGATCAAATTGGTTTACACTAACCCAGAATGGAATATCTTCATCTTTAGAGTTTAGGTGACTCCCAAAGGCCACAAGACAAACTCAGTATGTAGTTGTGCTAAATCATAGGACCAAATGCTAGTGAGCACCAATGCACAAATTCTTTTGGTGACAACTAAGTAACTTTCTTACACTGAAACTACATAGCTTAGCCATATCTCCTATAAAAATATAGCTCACTTCATTTTATGACCAGATTCTTAACACAGGTGTGAGTTTTTTTCTAGGTGTAGCTTCCTTTCTGGGTACTTAGCTCATTGTAGTGTATTTTTTTTTTTTTTTTTACCAATTTAAGAGCTAATTTGAATGGGCAACACAAATGAAAATTTCTCTTACAAATTCCATTTATAGGCCTATTCTATTAATTCTTCAAATTTATATTGAGGTTATACTATATTCTCTGTGTTCTTTTCTGTCTCTAAAAGAAAAAGGAAAAGAAAAAAATTCCTGGATTACTCACATTGAGTTCCCAACCTGGACCAGACATCACTGACCTCATTTACTGGGTGTTATACACCTTGTGGTTTAAGTGGCTATTTTTTTCTTATAGGAATCCTTGGATTTCTTATCTAAGGATACCACCTTGCATTTCTATGTGATAGCCATCTTTTTACATGTGTATGTGTTTTCATATGTATATAGTCACATTCATGTGCAGGTGAAGTTGCATATGTGTTCAAGCATGTATGGAGACTAGAAGTTGACATCAGGTGTCATATACCACTCTGTAACAAATTATTTGAGACTGGGTCTCTCACTCCAAATTCTCCAAATCTGGCAACTCCAGCTAACCAGTGAGCCAGGATTCCCTGTCTTCACCTCCCCAGTACTGGCTCATACCAGCACACTTGGCATTTTACTTGGGAATTGGAAATGTGCACGTAGGTCTTCATGTTTACATGATAAGCAGTTTACCCACCAAGCCATCTCCCCACCCCTCTTTATAATAGTCATCAAGGTATGTAAATGAGCACTGATGTTCTTTAAATTCACCTACTTTGGCCTTGGAAAGTTATGAAGGCCCCTTCCTCAAAGCACCAGTGAGAACATGCAGACACAGGTTGGTAAAACAATATCACTGTTGTGGAAGAGGTTACCTTGATTCTCATATATTCAGTATGCAACCTTTACAAAGAACAAACAGTTAATGCAGGCAAAGTAGAGATTTAGGGTATGTCTTCACACTTCAATTAACTAGAATGTCCCTTTCAGACATGCCATGGGCTTGTCTCCAAGGTGATTAGGTACTGTGAAATCACAGGGTGGAGGACAAAATGGCTGAATGAACACCACAGATCACACTTCCTATTCTGCAAAGGACAACCAAGGTAACAGATGTATAACTGTATTTTAGGGAGAATCTACAAATCAGCAAGAGTGAAAATCAAGCCTTATCAAGTTTAAAGACCTTGGCTAAGAGCATAGTAATACAAACAAGAATGAAAACACCTTTCTTGAAAGTCCCAAGATGGAGAGTCTGCCTTGTAAAGGTAATGATCAAAGAGACGCCAAGCAAACAACCAGTGTAGATGCTGGCATCTAAGTTACTGGATAGCTTGCAGCCTACTCAGATAAAGTAACGTGAATCTAGAAAGCAGTCTTATTTGTGAAAGAATCTCACATCATTGCCCTATGAACCCCCAGAGAACTGTAGGCAGGAGCCTTCTTGAAACCTGAGTACCATTTGAATTTGGGCAGCTCTGGGAATCACGAGTCCCATCTCTGGTCCTTCACATTGCACTGGCTTGCTTGAGGCCAGCTGCCTAGCGATCACATGGAGTCTCCATCACTGGAGAGGTCATCTGTGACACAGAAGGGACCACCACTCCCCTCCATGACCAAGGGGACTGGATTTTGATCTGAGCAATGACATGGCCAGTCACATGTGGACTCATTTCAGAAACCTACTGGTTTCTGCCCCACTGTCTTTCTTGTGCTAATGCTTCTGTTACTACCAGCTGAGGAAGGAAATAGTCCCCACAGCTGCCTGCCCATAGGAGTGTGCTGACAGCCTCCAGCCATCTCAAAACTCTACCTCTTTCCCTCTTTCTGGCCAAGTAAGACTGAATGGGACTGAGTGCAACTTTGTCTGGCTCTGGCTGGGGTCTCCATCCTGGGTGAGCATGCCACTCTTCCAGCAGAGAGAGACACCAAAGTTCCTGGTGCTAGGTTCTTTTCTGCCACCCTTTACTGTGGCTGACCATGTGCTGCACTGGAAGTGGGTATGGGTGCCACAATGAGGTGCTGCAGTTTTCCATAGTTGTCTCATCCTGTGCTATATCGAGGCCTGTATCAGTGAAATTCAGGCTACTGGCTCTTGTTACGTGGGTTCTTGGGATTAACCTTAGGTGTTCATGCTTATAGGGCAGGTACTTCATAAACTGAATCATGTCCCCAGCTGTTTATGTTTTCTCTTCAAGGGATTCAGGCTTTTTGGTCCAAAGCCAAAGAAAAAGCCAACATTCCACATGCTCATATCCAGGCTTTGACTCCAGCTCCAATTTTGGGCCAAGGCCTGCTTCAGGCTCTGAATGGTTCTTAGGTGCCCATGAAGGCTCCACAGTAAAAACACCTTTTTAAATATATAATTTACTTTAATTTTAATTTTTAAAAATGTATTTGTTGTTAATATTTAGAAGCACTGTATAAAAAAGTCTTGTGATAGTACCTGTTTTCTCCCTGCCCCCAATCCGGTGGGGGCCCTCCTCAGTGGGATTGCTGGAATGATCTATGGGGTTGGGGAGGTTATGAATTTGATAAGCAATAGCCAATTTTTGTGTGTGTGTGTGTTGTTGTTGAGGGGGGCAATGTCTCTGGACACCATGGTTCTTATAATCTTTCTGCCCTCCTCTTCCACAAAGCTCCCTGAGTCATGGTTGGTGAATTTTAAGTCTGCTTTAATGTTGAGGTCTTAAGAGTCTCTGGGTTTCTGGCTTGGACTATTTTGGGTATCCTTGGTGACTGTCTCTATTACCCTTTCATAGAATATCTGACTTAGTTTGGAGGTAGTTATCTTGCTCGAGTGGTCACTTCCTAAAAGGTTTCATTTGGGCCCTAGATGATGAGTTAGGGACGGTTCATCTCCTGCCTAGGTGTCAACCAATCTGAGGTCATTTTGGTGGAATTGGGTTGTCCATGGTTATCACTGCCTTCTGAAAAATACAAACAGAAACTCCAACAGAGAGTGAGATCATTATAGGTCTTATGAGACAAACATTGTTAATTGGTGAGATTTAATGGGTGTGGCCTCTCTGTAGTTTTCTATTTACCTGCTTTAAGTCCTCCATTTCTTCTGACTGCAGGCACCTATACCTTTGTGCAGTGTTTAATGTGTGCAGCATTTATATAAAGTTCTTTTATTTGCTTTCCATGTCTCTGTTTAAATTCCCACTGTGTTCATGCATGGTGTGGATCTTTTCACTAAAAATTCAATGACAGTGTCCCTGTCTCTTCCTCCCACATTAGCTTAAGGAAATCAGTAATCTCTTAATAGAAGTCCCAACTTTTATTCAATATTTCACTACATGGTTGCCCTATGATCCTGGCTCTTTGGTTCATGGCAAATTATACTAATTATATGTAAGGTTCAGAAGTACTGAGACCATGCAAGACCACTCTCAAGCAAGATGGAAGCTGTATTTGGGAAAAAAACAGGAGCTGTCAGGCTATTTCAATAGGGCAGAGAAAGCCATCCGGAATAGGCAGAGTTTGGGATTATAAAGGGAACATGAAGCTGTAGGAGTCTAGGGGCCAGTCATGTAGGCCCCAGTTGGGGGGCCCAGATGGTCATGGCAGGCTTTATTTCTCACCCCTGTTGGGGTCTGGTTTCGATGTTGACATTCTTCTTGAAGCTTGTCACACTGGTTCTGGAGTTTCCCTCAGGGGAGACCAAGGCTCTGTGAGTTGGACTTCATGTTAGGGAGCTGAGATTTGGCCTAAAATTATAGATTATTTTTATTGTCATGATGGCAAAAATAATTTCTTTGTTCCCCTAAAAAGAAGCAAAAAGTTCCAGTATTTAATTCCTTTTGATATTTAATTTACACAAGTAAATTAGAAAAGTTTAAATAAAATGTTTCAAAATATCTGAAATGTTTCATTGGGAGACTTTCATTCTGGAGAAGTTTCCTATTTTAAGAAGTTCTGTTTTTAAACTTTTAGCATAAACAGAAGAATTTTTATACATAACACATACTGTGTTTAGACACAAATCACATAGAAACAAACATTTTCTGCTATCCACTTAAAAAAAATCGTCTCTTTTTCCCATCCCTTTGATAAGAGGATTAGTTTGTATCAATCAATAACCTAGCAGGAGGCTCTTACTATCATGAAACTTTAATGAGGAGTTGCCTTATCAGGAGTAAGCAGAGAATTAAAGAAAATACCAAGGGATATGGAGATAAATTCTATTGGAACACAAGTTTCTCTGAAGAAGTAAAGAAGAAGAGAACTCTATTTCTGTTGGTGATCTCTTGTTCCCTACTTGAATTTTCATGTGTTTGTGTTCAATTGGAAATGAGTTCGCAGTGAATCTCAATGATGTGTGGTTTAGAGATCATTCTCCAGATTACATAGCAGGGCACAGAAGGGTTTAGAGTGCATGTTATAAGAAAGTGAATGGCAAGACTAGTTTAAGGAACCAATACTGGAAGGGTGAGATTGGAACTTTATTTTATTATTAAATTTTGTTAGTGCCGTGCTGTTGGCCTCCACCATTTATTAAGGAAAAGGGGTCAGTTGAGTTTGTTTTGTCTTTTTTTCCCCTTTGCTAATTTGTAAGTTAATTGCCAATGACTGATGATGTTATGAATTTTTTAAAAGGTTTGATTCTATCAGATTTTAAATATTTACAAAGGCTCAATAACACATTTAAAGTGTTTGTTTATATAGATCTTAATATTGGTGACATAAAAATAATCTGTATATATCTGACTTTAGCACTTTAGCCTCAATAACTTTATGAATGTATTTCATTGAATGAATCTCATATGAATTTCTATTTCTTTCACTGTTATCTGAATTTCCCCTTTAATTTTTGTAACTACTAAGGCTTTAGAAAATAATTTTTGTGCATATAATTTAAATGTACTATAAGATACCCATTTAAAATATATTTCATTTAGTTTGGCAGATACATGCACTTAATGACTAGCTCTATAGTCACAACATACAGCTTTTTTCTTGCAATATATCACTTCCTTCTCTTTGCTACAATCCCATATTCTGGTCACCAAGTAACTATTGAAATTTCCAGTTCCCTAGCTGCTCATAAATTTGGTTTCAGTATGAAATATTATTGGCTAACTGTTCAGTTAACACAAAATTTTTAAGATCCAAACATTTTAGCATTTTGGAATAGGCTAGGACATTAGGTTTTTCTGCTAGGTAGTTTCATTGGATTTTAAAAAAAGAAAGTCTTCATATAGACATATTTTTAGTTGAGTTGAATTATAAATATGTTGAACTTTAAACTATTAGGCTGCTTTTCAAAGTCTTGTGTTAATTTTATATTCTCCAGAATACAGTATATATCATTTTATTTTTCTATTGCACAAGGTGATTTTAGTGCCCTATATTGGATATCTAATGATATATGATAAATCCTGCCCAACTTTGTTAACTTAATAATTCATACTTCTCCATATAAAATGTGTCAAGGTTGACAGGAGAGGTTGCTTTGGTCTACTTGTAATCCAGCAGGGGCAATTTTAAACTTGGTGGCATGAATCCTCTGAAGATCACCCAGTCACACATATCTGATATTTTAAGCTATCATTTTTTTTTTCTTTTTCTGAGGTAGGGTCTTGCTCTAGCCCATGCTGACCTGTAATTTATTATATAGTCTCAGGGTGGCCTTGAGCTCATGGTGATCCTCCTACCTCTAGAGGCCTCCCATGTGTTGGGATTAAAGGTATGTGCCACTATGTCCAACCTAACTATCATTTGAAGTGGTCTTGACTCCACTCATGCAGATCTTTCTCTGTGGTCTGCCTACATGAGCTATATATGAATATACTCTGAACAATTAATATAACATGAAACCTAGTGTAAGTTCCTAAAACTGAAGAAGCAATAAGTATATATGAGATTGTTATAATTGATATAAAATATCCTTAGTTCCAGAAGTGAAATTTTCTTTAAGGATATTATTAAAATATATTGATAATTAAGGTGCATCAAATGCTCTTCTTATTTTTAGTTTTGTAAGAAAAGTGTCAATATGTTGTTTGGGCTGGCCTCACACTTGTGATCCTCTTGACTCATCTTCTCAAAGACTGGGTCATTGGCATGTGCCACCATGCCCACAGCATAGTGGGTGTTTTCAATGATCATAAGTCTGTATTTTCTTTAGATTTTGGAAATAGTTTTTCTTTTTTTAATCCTGCATATTGATCAATATAAGTAAAAGGCAACCAATTTAATATCCCAAGTTTCCTTAATTAATACTGAGGTATTAGCTCTCTGTCTCTTCTTCCCACATGGTGTCCTAGGAGAAGGACTTCTAAATTTTCAGGCTTTAGGAAGGCAAGGCCTTCTCCTCACTCCGGCCTAATGGCTGGGGTGAGGGGTGTCTCAAGATCGCCACACATGAACTTTTTTCCTCATGATGGGAGTCCTCTCTTATCCTTCCTTTTCCTGTTTGTTTAGCTAAACAGCATAGATTTTGGCTAAAACCTTTCCAATGTGTTCTCCCCACACTAGTGGCTGGAGATCTCTGTAACTCCCTATTCTTCTTTAAATAAAGTCTCACACTATACCTTATCCTTTGCTGGTCTATAATTTTAATTCTTTAACTTTATATACAAGAATTCAGGTACTCCTTAAGTTTTGAGGTGCATTAGAATTTTCTGGGTATTATTTAATCCCCAGCTCCCCTGCTACAGTGTCTTCAGCAATAGGGTCTTTTGTCTGGGGTGGGTAACCAAGAGCTTTGACATAAGCCTTTTTGTTTTAGAGATCTCACAGGTCTTTTTGATCAACTGCTCAGTGTGGGAAGTAACCAATTTCTGGGAGAGGGAGTTATATGCCAGAGCCACTTGTACTAGGGTTAGAATTCCTCACCTCCTCTTCATGGCCCTTCTTACCAGATGATGCCCCCATGTTCCTTAAGAGTTTACTGTCCAAAAGTGAGGATTCTTTGTTATTGATTCATTATGGATTTAGTTTTCTGTATATAGGTCCCAGACATTCCAGCCCCCTCTCCCAAAATCCTGTCCATCCTGTTTTCAGTCTCACAACTTGTATGTCAGCTGTGCTTATTATTTAGGCTTAACCTGATAAGGAACCACAGATAAGGGAGAATATATGGCATTTATTTATTGTTCCCCTCTGAGTGAGCTGAGTATAGTCTGTTCCAAGTCCATCTACATTCCTGAAAATTTTATTATGTCATTTTTCCTTACTGCTGAGTAGAATTCCATGGTGTATATGTACCAAAACCTTGATATTCATTTATCCAGTGATGGGCATTTGGGTGGATTCCAATTCTTAGCTATTGTGAATTGAGCAGCTATAAACATGGTTGAGCTGATGTCTGTGTTGATGTGAGGAGTCTCGAAGGTAGGTGCCCAGTAGAGGGATAGCTGGGTCCATTGCTAGCTCTATTAGCATCTTTTTCAGGAGCCTCCACACTGATTTCCATAGTAGTTGTACAAGTTTGCATTCCCACTAGCAGTGACTAAGGCTTCTGTTTTCCCCACATCCTCAACAACATCTATTGTTGGTAGATTTTTTTTTAATGATTACCATTCTGACTGTAGTAAGGTTGGATCTCAGTGTTGTTTTGATTTGCATTTCCCTGATGATTAAGGATTTTGAACATTTTCTTAAATGGAAACTGGCCATTTGTGTTTCCTCCTCTGTGAATCGTCTGTTGACTTCACTGCCCATATTTTAGTGGGGTGTTTGATTTTTTATTAATTATTTGTGTTCTCTAAAGGTTCTGTATATTAGTCCTTTTCTATGGTGTAGCTGCCCTACATCCTCCTTTCATTGTCACTAGATTTCTTGAAATGTTTTTATGGTTCTGCTCTGGCCTCTCAGGAGCACCTCTCTCCTGTTCAACAGTGAAAACCATGACTGTCTCAAGGGTAGTCACAGATACTCATCTAACTGCAGCTCTAGAGCCTGGCCAGCCAGAGTTCTTGAATGTGAAAATGAGCTCATGTCTTCCCAAGGACTCACCATGTACTGAGAGATAAACATAAATTGACATTTTTTAGTCCTATGTTTTGAGGTACTAATTATTTTATTCATCATTTCAGTCTCCAACTCTTGTGTTCTTCATGTTCCTACATGTTGGCTGTATGCTAGGCTTTCACTTACTCTTACTCTGACTGAAAACAGTCTCATGTTGTCTAACTGCTTCAATTTTCATGACCCTCAAATCTGAACTTTTCACATACATCTGTCCCTGGATCTACAAAACTACAAAGCAGGAGTTTTGTTTTGCCATCAGAATAATCATAGATATATGTCTCTTCTTCCATCCCCATTGACTGCAAATGGAATGTGTATCCAGCTGTCTAAGTAGAGAACTGGTGATTTAACTTCTTTTTCCACCTCATGTAAATCATATGAAATGCCTAGGCAATCCTGCCTTTTCTATAGCTGTGTGGTCAGTCAGTATCTCTCCATCCCGCCTGTCTCTGGCTTAGTCTGGTTTACACTCCACCCTGCACTTTACTGACTTCATTTGTTTGCTTTGCTTCTGTTCCTTTAGAACATCTTCCAGTGGCTTTCTGGTCAATTCAAGATAAAACCCACACTTGGTTTCTCCTTACATGTTCATTTGTCATCTTGCTTTCTTCCATTTCTTTTGGGATTCCCTGAAATACTAAAACTAAGGTGCTCCAAATTTCTTAGTACCATACTTCATCTCATTCCGTTCTACCGGCTGTCTTTGATGCCTTGAATGTCACTAACTTTTCTCCTTTGTGCTTAATGACTTCCTACTAATACTTTGAGACACATGGTTTTGTTTTTATTGAGAATTCCTGTATTACATACTATGTTCTTTTAAATTGATTTTTAAATTTTTATTGATAATTTCTGTACATAGAGACAATATACCATAATCATGATCACCTCCTACCTTTTCTCCTTCCTAAACCCTCTCCACCAAATCCCTTCTTTCTATGTAGTCTCTCATCTATTTTGATATCATCATTTTTATTTTTCCTGTTATTCGGGTCTCCCATAGATAGCATCAGCCACTGTTTGTTCATGAAATGTGGTCATTATATATCTGGAATATAGTATTTCAAAGCAATCCTCTCCGTTTTTGGCTCATGAATTCCTTCTGCCACCTTTCCCACAATGAGTCCCCTTCTTCCACAACAGCCTTATTTTCTTGAATATAAGCATTCTGACTGGAGTGAGATGAAGTGCCAAAGCCTTTTAATTTCCAGGAAATCTTCAAATATTAAAATAGTAATTGATTTTACTTATTTCATTTATAGGGCAGAATCTTCAAGGTTTTAGTCTTAAGAAGGATGAATTTCAAGAATGGGTATTCTAATACTTTTGTTCAGATTTGGGAGCCCTTAGTAGTCGTTATTTTTTCAAGTCATCAAGAACATCTTGCTTTGTGATTCTGGCCCATGACTTTGGAATTGTACCCTTATTTGTAAATGCATTCTTGTATCTTTCTTCTAGCTGTGATCTGAAGTGACAGACAAACCATTTCCAATATGGCTGTGTGGATGAATCTGGGGTGATGTTCCATTTAGCATAATTCCCTCCTGCCAGCCTGTAGTTCTTATATGAGAATCTCTGACCCTCACCCAATATAAAATAACAATCACTTGCTACAAAAGTAGAGCAGCACTCAATTACAAAGTCAGTTGTATTAATCCATTTCCATCCACTGACTGCCTGAGGCCTATGGAATGGAACACTGTGCTCTCCTTCATGTGCAGGAATTGTGTTTGTACAATTTGCTTTACAAAAGGGACATTGTTTCCAGCATCCACACAGATGTTCAGAGAGGATCTTCTCAATTTCAGGAACTATTTCATCTATGTCCATGCTTGAAAAATTCTCTTCTACTTTCCTCATTGCAGGATCCAAAGCTGCACTCATGGCTTCTTTCAGAAACTCCATATCTCTAATCTCCTGGTGTTCAATGCTTATTAGGTCACTTCGTGAAAAGATCATGTAGTCCCCCAGGAGGTCACAGAACAAATCCAGCCACCAGGATGCAGTGCTGCTTTCATCCATAGCTACTGCTGTGGACTCATGAATGGCAGTGAGGACAGCATTCCTGATGTCATCTAGGCTCATTTTTAAAATACTCTTTACTTTTTCATTTCCTTTGTCTGAACAGTATCTTCTAATATGACTTCCAATGTAATTCTTAAAAAAGGACTCTTGATGATGAATATACTGCCAATAGTTATCAAAATTTTCTTCTTCTGCCAGAGAGATGAGAATGTGTTTCTCTAGGTTCGCCCTGTTTCCTTTGAATGCAGGGCAGGTAGCTTGCATGTCCCCGGCTATTTTAATGATCATTTTCCCCCTCATGGTATCAGAGATGGCAGGAATGAGCTTGTTCCACAGAAAATCAACAAATGATGTGATAGAGGTGGCACCTTGGCAGGATATCTTAAAACTCATGAAGAAATCATCTTTCTTGCTTTCCAGATAGTTTACAGGATCATTAGCTCTCTTGAATGCTCTGTGCATTTCCTTAAAGCTCTTTGATGCTCTTTGGAATAAGTGCAAAGAGAGATCAATGCTGTATTTACTTGTAAATGTGAATCCATCTTCAGGGGAAACAGATTGGACTTCCATTTCAATTATCCTCAGGATTTCATAGAAATCATTTACATTGTAATCTCGCTTTTGCCTCCAAATATTTTTAACTGTCTCTTCAAATTTTGAACAAATATGATTGTTAATCTTCATAATGGATTCTTTATGATGGACTTCTAAAGTGTTTGAAATAACACTGAACATTCTTTTCATTTGTACATGTTTATCAAAATCAATCTGAAACTTTTGTCCAGAATTTATATTTAGTTTTTCACTTATGTTTTTCTCTTTTTTGAAGTACTCCAAAAGGATATTTTCAGAATCCACATCTATGTCAGGCTCAATGACCTTAGGAAAAGATGATGCCACCTGATAGACCCAACCTGTCCAAAGTTGATTAAATTTCTCCTCCAATTTTTCATCACTTAATTCTTTACCCTTTAGATACAAAGCCAACTTTCGGCTCTTCTCTAATATTTCATTTTTATAATGTGACTTCTGTTTATCTAGCATTTCTTGGCCTTTTCTGAGACTAATAAATTCATCTACTTTCCTTCTCATGTCTGAAGCAAGTACACCCTTGAGGATTAGCAGTTTATGTTCAAAAGTTGCTTTCCATTGAACAAATATTTTACTATCTGGTTCATTCTTAAAAAAATTTTCAAATTCTTCCTTGATGGTTTCATATTTCTTGTTAACTGGAGTCTCTAGCATGAGCCCTGTGAGGGCCAAAATTTTCCCATTCTGGATCTGGTTGTTCAGTTGATTCTGCAAATCCAGCATGTAACTCCTCAGCTCCCAGGACAACTGGTTGAACATGGTTTCCAGTTTGTTCATGGCCATGACTTCCTGGGTGTTCCTGAAACTGAAAACAAAGTTCTCACTGATCAGTGCATTCCACAAGTCATTCACCCGGAATTTGACATCTGAAATCTTCAAGATGCTTCTCCTGGACTCCTGCTGAGCAGTCAGAAGAATTCTGCTTTTCAGCTCCTGAACATTGTGGCTGTAGCGAGGATTGGGAGGTGCCATTGGGGGATTGCCTTCCCAGAGGTGAGCAAAGTAGTAGACCTGAGTGTTGACATCAAACTTGATGACATCACTGAAGCAGGTTACATTTGGACACTCCTCCTGTTCAGCAGCTAATGCTGTCATCTCATCCAGTTTTTGCACTAGTCGCCTTCGGCCCTCCATAGTTTCGTCTTTAGCTGTAACTTCTCCCACATTCTGATGGACAAAGAAGCAACTGGGGGAGATATTCACTTGTTTCATCCTCAGCAATGCTTGGACAGCTATTTGCAGTATATCTTGCATCTCTGATGGGTTTTCCCCAAAAATATTGATCAGAGTCAAGTTTCCAAGTCCAATGACAAAGGTGGCTAATTCATTGTCCCAATTCTGGGATTTGTTGTTGAGTTCTGGGGCCCGAAGCCCTTCTGTGTCTACAATCAGCACAAATTCAACCCCAAGTTCCTTTGTGAAGGTCTCCTCTACCTTCAGGAGCTGCATGTAGGCACCCCTGGTACACCTGCCGGCACTCACAGTGAATTCCAAGCCAAAAAGAGCATTCAGCAGGGTAGACTTCCCTGAGCTCTGCAGACCAAGGACAGAGAGAACAAACAGCCTTTTGTCTCCAAGTTTCTCAGAGACTTTGTCAAAAACAGCTGCTACCCACTTTAGAGGCACATAGGAAGCATCCCCATCCATCAGCTCAATGGGAACTCCAGATATCATCAGGTCTGCTACTATTTCAGGGAGAGAGAGAAAAAGTGGATCTTTGTGAGTGAAAAGTTCTTCCAGAACTTCATAGATCTGGGCAGTTTCTCTCAACAGGTGCTCAATTCCCAAGGTACAGTCACAGATCTCTCTTGAGATAGTATCCATCTGACTTTCCCAGAGCTTCAGGGAGTTACTCTCATGGGCCTTCTGTTTTTCTATTTGTATATTTATCCACAGAGATTGTTGCTTCTCATGCAAGTTTTCCAAATGCCCTGTGGTCTGGTTGTCAACATATAAACTAAGCCATTGCAAGAAGTAGAGTTTGGAGTGAGTTTCTGAAACTTCTTGAAGGATTTCAAGAACAGAGCGCATTAAGTCATTGAGAGGAAAGGCCTTTTCCAACTGCTGGGACCTAATTTTTCTTTTCTCTCTCTCAATGTCACTCTTGTGTTGTTCAATGCTCTTATTACCCTTTTCCTTCAAATGATAGAGTTCTTTGTCCTTCTTACACCAATGATGCCACAGTTGTCCCTGAAGGGGAAGTAAGCTTTCCTTTATCTGAGATAGCTCCAGTTCTTCCAGAAGGGGCATTATGGTTTTTGCCTTTTCTTTGGCCTCCTGGCAGTCACTCTGGTCTTCATCAATAAGGAATCCTTGTTTGTGAGCAATCAGAGAACATTCCTCTAAGCTGAGAGCAGTGTCAGATCGCTCTAGCAGATGCTTGATCGCAGCTGTGAGCTCCTCTGTTATCTCTGCTTCATTTTTATTCCTGATGCCAATTCTCACCTGTCTTCCTGTATTACTGTCCTTGAGCTTTTCTTTGTCATCAAGCAAGCAGATCACAGGTCGGGATGCCTGCCACAGGGCACGGACAACTTTTTGATTATCTTCATTGTCATCAGAGGCTGACATGAGGATCACAATGAGGGAAGAGACCTCCTGCAGGAAGGTGAGCTGCCGCTTATGCTCCTTTGCATCTCCATGAAGGTTAGTGAAGGTCACACACTGCTCAAATCTGTCCTCATCTTCCCCACCAGGACAGAACCAGCAGAGCTCCACCACTCCATCCATCAGGAGACAGTCCTTGCTGCTTCCCCTGCAGTGTCTGTGAAAAAACACATCGTGTTTATGCTTACTGACAAGAGAGTTCATGATCTGAGACTTGGAAGCAGAGAGGCCATGTCCAACTCTGATGAAGGACACGATGGGGGCGGGTACACAGCACATCTTTTGATTCTTGTGACTTTTTCTTTTGAGCTGTGGAGATTTGCTTGCTTCTTGCCAACTTCTCCTGATTTTTCTGAGAGGCCACAGCAAGAATTCAATCTGAGAAGTGTTGGGTGTTGGCACCAGAAGTGGGAGGGCAAATTGACAAATGGAAAGTTTGCCCACAATATATTGTCTGGCAAAATTATCTGCACAGTGAAAAATGGCCATCTGAATATCCATTGGGTGGATGTGGGGCTGGGGCGTGGAGCTGGAAGGATTCCTGAGCTCATCCCTGTCTTCAAACAGGTCTTCATATGGATCCAAAGCCTCATTTTCCTGAGGGGAGGAACCTTTGTTGACCTGGTTTTCTTTGTCTCCACCATCTTTGAAGACCAGATACCTCACTCCATAGTCCAGCATTAGGAGCTTTTGCAGGAAATAGAAGGGAAGCTCCCTCTCAGATGTGGGCTGAGTGTTGTACACAGAAGTCTTGTAGATCAGGTGGAAGTCAGCTCTGCTCATCCTTTTGGGGTAGGAATGTTCTAGTCCTAATCTTTGGAGCAGGTCTAGAAAAGGTCCACTTTCTATCACCTCTTGTTTGTTGTTTTCATTTTTTCTTGTTTTGCAAGGTTCCTTGTTTTCATGGCAGAGACTTTGAAATTGTTTTATCACCTCATTCATTGGCAGAGGAGAGATGGTGGCTTCATATTTCCCTTCAGTGAGTATTTTCAGATTTCTCTCTAGGTTTTCCCAATCTTCATCTGCTCTAAATTTTGTGATAACACACCATACTTCTGTAGACAGTAATTCTCCCATATGTTCTTTCATTAAATTCAAGCGTTGTGTTTTCTCTTGTGGAGAAATGGCTGTGATTCCTACTGTTGCTGTCAGAGATGTGAGCACTAGAAATGCATGTGCCCTGGAGTCACAAATATTTTTGAGTTCCTGGTATTTGTGGTGAACACTTTGCATTTCATCCAGTAGGAAATCTAACTCCTTACACTCTAGGAGATTCTGAAAGATCTTGCTTTCCCACTGGAAGCCTGCACCTACTACAATGGAGAGAAGCAGGAGCTGCAGGTCTGGCTGCTCTGTTTCTCGGAGATGATTCAAGAAGCTGTTGATAGCTGTGGTCACGTCAAGTGTGGCCTTTCTTTGATATTCTTCCACTTCTTCCGGGGACTCAGATTTGAAGTTCCCTTCCATTAGATGTTTTTGGGTTTCTTTTAAGGCTTTAATGAAATCAGAAAATCTTGTGATAATGACTTGCTCTTCCTCTGCCTCTGACTGATGGATCCACTGCATGATGGAGTGTGCCTGAGGAAAGTTTGTCACTTTGTGCACATGAGGATCTAGAAGGCCGCGTAACTGAGATTTAATAAACTCTGTGCTGTGGGTGGATGACGTTTTACAAAAGTTGGCAGTGTTGATTAGGAAATTCTGCAGCCCTGAGTCTGTGAGGCATATGTTGGTCCAAATTTCATGACTTTTTATCTTTTTCCTCAACATTTGCATGAAATCTCTCAACTTCTTAAGCTGTTGTTCAGGATCAGAAACCTCCCAGGATTTTATTTCCTCTAGGAAATGCCTGGCTTCCTTTCTAGCACTCAGTACTTCTTCTCCATCCAGGTTCTGTGCAGTGAGGCCTGTTAGAGCAGTGTAGTGGTCTTTCAGGCAGGTTGCTACCTGAAGAGGGTCTTTGAAATCGCTTCTGTGGCTGGATAGGATGATGTCCCAAATGGGTACCAGCTGATGTCCTTGGTCAATGATAGACCATGTTTGATTGCTGGCCACAAGTCCAGCTTTCCACTGGACAATTCCATCTGCTTCTGGTGGACCACCTGTTTGGGCCACAGACAATCGGATTTGGGTTTGGCAATTTTGAAAACCCTTGTTCTGAGAAATTGCTTTTGAATGTGAGTCTGATATATTCAAACCTGCAGCCACATTTACTCCAAAGCCACTGTAGCTGCCCCTTATGTAAATATCCAGGGCCTCTGCTGCCTGCTGCCTCACACCAGCCAGCTGCTCATTTTCAAAGCCCTCTGAAGTGGCCTTCCACCAGTAGATTCCTCCTAGGTGAAAAGGTCCTTTGTTTGCATGAGAACCAAATCTGTGGAAGAATTTTTCAATCCCACATCTCAGTGAGTCATGTCTGTTCTGATCAGCAGTATGATCCAGGAGTTCTTCAGTCCTTTTCAGTTCCTTGAGAGCAGCCTTGGAGAGCTGGAGCTGATCCATGGAAAAGTGGCAGGTGGCCAGGGGGATGTAACTGAATTTACATGAGCAGAAATATGTGTGTTCTGAGTGTGATTGGTTATAAATATGGGATTCTGAATGCTTGCTTTGATCCATTCCACCTTCTAAACTGAATCCGCCACTCCCACACTTTGCTGACATTGTGATTCCAAAGCCCAACTTCTCTATAATCTGGGTGAACTGGGATTCTGCTTGAGAAGATGTGAATTCTATTGTTTCCATCCTTGTGCCTTGCTCAGCCCCAAAGAATACAAATTCTTTGGGGACACTGAGTAGCTCTTCTCTCTTCTCTATCAGATCCTTCTGGTGGCTTGTCTTATAAATTCCCTGCAGAGCAAGGCCTCCAGATGCCCATCTTATCAGGTCCCTATCTGGGAGGTTTTCTCTGTGTCTCAGTGTGTGTTCCATGTGACTGAGATGTCTCTGAATGTTTTCAATGACTTCTGCTAGTGACACTTCAGGCTTTGGCCAGTACTGTTCGGGGATGTCCATGGCTTGCCTCAGCTCTGCTTCTTTCCTCCTCACTGCCTCTTCCTGTCTATGCTTTACTTCTGACTGCAGCTCCCTCAGCTCCTGCAGGGCCGCTTCTGCCTGCTTCTGCCTTTTCTTCATGGTCTCCACTGGAGACTCCTGGGACTCTGCATGGCTGTTTGACTGTGAGAGCTCCAACAGCTTCTCCAGGGCTCTTGTCTCCCATGGATGCTGTGCCTGGGACTTGAGCTTCTGAAGTTCATTTTCTTTTAAGAATTGTAAAGCCTGGGCTGAGGTCACACCCACTTGTTCTTGGAATTTAGGTATCCAGTATTCAACACTTAATCCCACTTCTGTTAACAACTTTTGGAGATCTTGCCTCCTTTTGTCTCTGTGCTTTGGCTCATTGTAGGTGTCCTTTGCTGTGGCCATTGCTGTAGAAAAATAGACAGTTAGTCCATGTCCTTATCCTTAGTAGTCTCAGCTATATGGTTAATAATGTGCTTATACTATTAGGTCTGTATCACCTTCTCATATGTATTAGTCAACTCTCATTACTAGTACAAATTACCTGATACAAAATATTAATTTTAGGAAGGAAGCTTTCACTTTTCTGTTCCCTGTTACTGATAGTCATGGTGGGGAAGGAATAGCAACAAGAGCTTGAAATTTCTCAGTCACAAGTCATACCCGTAGAGAAAACTGCAAGTGATGATGTTGGTAGTCAGCCAGCTGTCTCTTTCTTATATATTCTAGTCCTCTTGCCACTCTTAAGGTGGGGCTATCTACCTATGTTATCTCAATTAAAATAATCTCTCAGATTAGGGCTGAGCATGTGGGATCCTTGCTTGGTCTAGATGTGATTCAGGGTGCCTTCCTGGAAGGTAACCTGGAAGGTCAGAGAGGAGCAGGACTGTGTGCCATTAGGAGATGGGGCTGAGTGCCTGGATTGCTTGGCAGGGCTATATGCCATTCCAGAGCACCTGCCTGGGAAGGAAGAAACTCTGGAGAAGTTCAGAGGGGAGCACAGCTTCAAACCAATGTGCTGAGGTAGACTTATACCAGAACCACTGCCTTGGAGGTAACAAGCCAGAAAAAGGTCAATGGAGAGCAGCTGACCAACTTGGTTTCTATTTCTCACATTCAGTTTTCAAGACACCCGCACCCCAACAAAAATTTCTTTTCTAAAAACTGGTTGAAGCAGAGGCAACTGTGTACCAGCTCCAGCCCCCTGGAGAAGCTTGGAGCTGATCTCATTACAGAAAGCTACACAGGGAATAGATCTGGAAGATCAGCTATCAGCTGGGTCAGCAGGAAAACCAGGCCTCCCAAGGTCCTACCAAGATTTTCCGTGAAGTGATGCACACCAAGTAGACCCTCTTCAGGCTCCAGCACACACAGTCTATCTCAAAATGGGTAGATCACACCACAAAGAAAACAAACATACAGCAACCAGCAGAGGCATCCCCACCAAAACTAACTAGTCCCACAATGGAAGCCTCCAATGAAACCTTTGTATAAACCCAAGACACAGAAGCTCAAAATGAAATCTTGACAAGCATTTTAAGCAACTTAATGAGACAATATACAAACGGTTGGTTGGGAACTCCAGAATGACTGAAGAAAATCAGCAAAAAGAATTCAAATGAGAAATCAAAAGATGGCTCAATGAATGGGAAGAAAGGCAGAAAAACAAACTCAAAGGATGGATGGAGTAAGTGGAAGCTATTCAACAACAACAACAAAAAAAACCCCTCAATTAATGGCTGAAGGAAACCAAAGAGAATCAATCAGGAAACAGTACTCCATACATGGCTTAATGAAGTTGAATTCAATCAAAAAGAGATTAACCGAAGGCTAATGGAATTTGAGGAGAATCAAAAAAACAAATGAGCTGATAGGCCAATGTCACAGGCTCAATGAGGACATATCCAGATACAGGAATAAACCCCAAAAGACAATGAAAAGACCAAATCAAGAAATGAACATGGAATTTGTCCTAGTCATCTCACACACCACTGGGATGAATCTCCAAACCTGGTACAGTTATGGGAGGAAAGGATTTATTGTAGCTACACATTCATAATAGAGAAAGAGCCTGACCCCCTTTCATAGATCCAAGCAGAGACAGAAACCCATCATCAGCACCACACAGACATAAGCAAAACAGGCATGGGGGACAGAGAAGATTTTCTTCCCCTTTATATAGCATTGGGGGAAGGGTGTCTTGCCACCTTATCCCAGACTTGTTGGCTTTGCCTCAGGAATTTCCTTCTTGCACTGCCCTCTCAGGAAGGGATGTTCATTGATAGCTTCTCTGAGCTTCTTTATATCCTGCCCCATACTGAGAGTCTGCCTTCCTATAAACATCCTCATAGACCCACCCAAGATTACTAAAAAATCAAGTTCACAACAAAACCTAACCATCACGGAATTCAAGCAAGACATGGAAATGCTTAAGAAAAACACAACAGAAAACAGAAATTAAATAACTCTTTAAAAAGGCTCCTACAAAAGTGTCATCATCACAATAAATCACATGTAAGATCGAATTTCAGAAGTCCAAGACAAGACAGAAGAATTATATTGTCATGTTAAAAGAAATGTGCAAACTGAACATGAGGGGAATTTGGGACACTTTAAAAAGACTGAATATTTGGGTCATAGGCATACAGGAAGTGGAAAAATGCCAAGGGCAAAAAGAATATCTTCAACAAGATTACTGAAGAAAATTTTCCTAAATTTTACAAAAGAGAGATGGGTCCAGATACAGGAAGTGCACAGAATACCAAACAGACAGGACCAAAGAAGAGACACCTCATGTCACATAATCATCAAAACCCTAAACACATTAAACAATTGAGAAATTGAAGATCACATCAAAGCTTCATCCACTTCAATGAAATAGGTTTAATCCCAGGGATGCAGAGATGGTTCAACATAGGGAAATTGATTAATGTAATTCAACATATAAATAAACACAAGACTCACATGATTATTTCAATAGATGAAGAAAAGGCCTTTGACAAAATTAAATACCTCAATATAATAAAGACTATTAATAACGCATCTGAGGCCCTGATCACACTAAATGGGGAAAAACTCGAAACATTCCCATTAAGATCTGGAACAAGACTGTGATGCCCACTCTCACCAATGCTTTTAAACATAGTACTTGTAGTCTTAGCTCAGGCAATAAGAGAAAGAAAAGGCATACAAATGGGTAAGGAAGAACTCAAACTAGCCTTATTTGAAGACGACATGATTTAATATATCAGTGCTCAAAAAGACTCCACAAAAAAATCCTAAAGGTGATGAATTCTTTCATTAAAGTGGCAGGATACAAAATCAGTACATGAAAAATCAGTAGCCTCTCTATATACTGACAGTAAACATATTAAGAAAGAAATGTGACACTATCTCATTTTCAATCACCACAAAAAATATTTAGGAATATAAATAACCAAGGAATTGAAAGACCTATAGAAATAAAATATAAACACAATGATGAGAGAAATGAAGGGTGACATGAGAAGATGGAAAGACCGCCCAAGCTCATGGATTGGAGGAATTACTATTGTGAAAATGGCCATACTACATAAAGCAGTGTGCAGATATTATGCAATTCCAATGAAAATTCTAGCAACATTCTTCACAGAGATAGAAAAAAATAGTCTCAAAATTTATATGGATGAACAGAAGTCCATGGATAGCCAAAAATGTCCTCAACAAAACAAATATGCCTGGAGATATTACATTACCTGATTTTAAAATATAATAAAGCCATAGTAACTAAAAGAGCATAGTACTGGCACAAAAACAGACATAGAGTTCAATGGAATAGAATAGAAGACACATCTGTAAATCCAAGCCACTATGGATAACTGATGTTGGACAAAGAGGACAAATATACAGCCTCTTCAGAAAACAAAAACTGAGAGAACACTTCTTAATTTATTCTCTGAAGCCAACACTTCATAATACATGACTCTTGTAAAGACATGCTATGAAATAAAATCTATAAATCTCAGGAACAAAGTATTATGAAGTCCAATCCAACAATATATAAAATGATTATATCCCATGGCCAGCAGGAACTTAACTTGGTATGCAAAACTGGATTAGCATTTGAACATCAATTAATAATATTGTATTCATGTCTTCAAACTGAAAGACGAAAAATCATGTGATCATATCAATAGATGCAAGAAAGCATTTGGAGCATTCCAACACTCAGTCATGATTGTCAACTTTCAGCAAGCTAGGAATAAAGAAGTTCTTCTGATTGGTTAGGAGTGTCTGCTGTATGTAAAACTCACCCACCTAGACTCAGGGAACTGAGTGAAAGAGAGGGCAGAAAGAATGTAAGAGCCGTGGTGGGGAGAATATCCAGAGATATTGTCCCTGCTCAGCAACAATGCAACAAGGGGGAAGAAAAAAAAAAAACTGGTTACCTCTGGTGCAGTTCATAACCCTTTAACCTATGGACAGATCCAGTATGTGCACCAAGGAAGGACCCCAGTGGGTAGGGGACAGAGAGGAAGGAAACGGGGACACCTTCACAAGATTTGCTCATATAATGTATATACTTATTTATAACAAAGATATTAATTAAAAAAGAGTATCTGCTGAAAGCCTTATAAGGGATATATAAGGAAAGAGTAAATAAAAATGCCTTTCTTCACAGTTGAAGATAATTTTTTAGTTTGGAAAATTTATCTAGTTGTGCGAGTGGGATATCGGGCCTCATACTATTATTGTGTCAAAAATTATCTGATATTTTTATGCCTTTTAGTGTTTATGACATTTGTGGGTACGAGAACTAGTACTTAAATAATACTTGCAGTAGTGATATCCTCTTAGTGAATTGCCCCCTTTATTAGTCTGAAGTGCTCCTCTTTATCTCTTCTGATGGTTTTGGCCTGAAGTCTACTTTGTCAGATGTGAGAATCACCACCCTGGGTGGTTTATGGCTTCCATTTGTTTGGTAGGTTGATTTCTATGCTTTGGCTTCTCAGGTTTTGGATGTCTATTTTCTCTAGTAATTGTTAACTCTCATATTATATTACACAAGTCTGTCCATGCCTTTCACCCTTCTATATTCCAGAGGGAGATAAGTTACTTTTTATTTCTGAAACCACAGTCTTTGGATGTCTTTCCTAGGTGAGTACTTTGAGAAAACAGATATTTGAATCATGTCTGTCAGTCTTCTCAGCTAGTCTGTATTTTAGTTGGTGAGTTAAGGCTATTTGCATTCAGATTTATTTCTGGGAAGGGTCTGCTATAACCAATGATGTTGCTACTTGTAATTCTGATTGATTGGGTTATTAGCAGTTATTTTCTTCCTCTACTGGTAGTATAGTTTGTTTGATGGTTTGCTATGCTGGACCTGACTGATACCTGAGTGTTTCCTCTGTTCATTTGTTCCTCTTATGGAGTCCATTCGTTCATTTGTTCTCATGTGTGAACTGTTCTAGGCATACATTCTGTTTTTGGGTTCTCCCCACATAAAGCCCCACAGATTTTATTTTTTCTGTAGCGGAGAATAAACCCAGTGCTTTGTGAAAGGTACCAAAATATTTAATAGCTTTCCTATGATCTTTGGCTTATCAGGAAGGTGGATTCAGAACATGGACAAATTCCTGCAAACTAATGGTGGTGCTCAGGACTGTCCTGTCCTCACTGCTGTGCCTACTGGGGAGTCATGACTCTACTAGATCACTAGATGCTTCAGTACCTTCTTAGCTTTTCTTGGAAAATTTAGCTTGTCTCCTACTCTTTGCCTCCTATCCTACATATTATTATTTTATTTTTATGGATTGGAGCTGTTCTTGGCACATGTTAGTTTAGCTAGGTAAAATGGCTTATTAATTAAAATGGCGTTTTAAATTCTCAGAAATAGGCATTTGCCTAAATTTTCTTCTAGGAAAATTTGAAGATGAAATAAGAAAACTTACATGATTTATGCCCTGGGGCCTTGCTCCTTTTTTCTCATTCATACCAGTGACTGTGTTCCCTGTGAGAAAGCTGTTATGTATTGGGTGTTCCTTTGCCCTCTTTGACCTCTGTATTAGTAGCTTTGAATCTGTTTCATTTTTGCCTGTGATTCATCTAGACAAATTCAACCTAACTTCTTTCCCAATGACTCTTTCCTAGTCCCAGATATCTAACTCACCCCTTTCCCTTAGAATCTATTCTCTACCAGATTCCCATTTTCTCTAATATTTGTTAACTCTCATATTATATTACAGTCTGTCCATGCCTTTTATCCTTCTATATTCCAGAGAGGATCGTTTCTTTTTATTCCTGAAACCATCTGTTAATCTTCCATGTCATATGAGTAGCTCTCTTTCCTGCTTACAGCAGCACTTACAGGAACTTTTAGTCCTAACAATTTAGTGGGACCTCACCCTTTGCCCCTAGTAAATAGCTATGGATGAGAAAATAAATCCATAGCTCTGCACTGTGAAAAAGGTTAGTGTGAATAATTACTCATGATAGAAAGACCTCCCATGTTTCTGGATCAGTAGAAGTGAAACTATAAAACACTGAGCAGTGAAACACCTTTCCCACAAGGCTTGGTGAAATCTATGTCACTTCATTTTGTTACTTCTTTTGGTACAAACACAGACCCTTCAAATTCCTACCACTCACCCATTCATCTCAGAAAAAATGAGTAAAATTGATCACTTCTACTACTTTCTTAGAAACTATTTACTAATTTTTTCCAACATTGTTAATTTTCACCTTCATCAAGTCTCCTAAATGCTACCTGAACCAGCATTGAACTCCTCCTTGACACCTCCAAAGTAATTGCTGACCTGAGAAAAACTGATCACTTATTATCCTATTCCCCAATACAGATCTCCTTCTAGTCTTATTCAACCATCCAACCAAACAATGCCTTTGTGCTTGAATTTTCAGATACATGTGGATTTTATGCTGGGATTTTTCTCCTTCACAATAGTCTTTTTCCAATGACTGTAATCAATCTTTGAAATAAAGGATGGCTACCTCAGTCTATATTTGTTTTCATTTGCTAACACAAATCTGCAAATTGTTCCTTATCTATTTAAATTCCCTGGTTTGCAGCTAATTTTTAGAAAAATGATGTTGAAAATTTTTGTTATTTAGTATGTCACAATTTCTATGTCTCTGTCCCTGTGTATATTTCTATCAATTTCTTTCTTTTTGTTTTAATTTGTGCATCTGTTGTATTTATTTCTCTACTATTTCCCCATTTCTTTTTACCTACTTGTTTCCTTGAGGCCAAGTTCCTGTCTTCAGGTTGTAGCTCCAGAGCCAAGCATGTGTACAGTAGGCTTCTTCTCCACAGCTTCTAGGCTGTTGTCAGCTACAGCCAGTATTTAGCTCTTTATGTGAGGGCTGTGTCTGAATTTATTCTAAGATCAGGGCACCTCCCAAGTCTCCTCCCAATAGGAGAGGTGATATTCACCTTAATAACCCTAGTTCCATACAAAGTTCATAAACTTTATGACCGTTGAAGTGATGATTTATAAGGAAATTAGCCTGTGTACACTGGTTTAGTCAAGTGTATGTGATGATATTCTTGGCTATTTCAGTGAAGTGTTATGAGGAACAGAGGATGTTAGATCCACATACAGTGCTTTGCCAATAAAACTTATCTTCTAAGGATGTATGACCATAGACGTATTCAAATGAGCAAGTGTTACATTGTCAATCAACATATCTTATTCTAAACATGTTTTTGTCAAGACTGAATTGGTTATTCAAAGAAACTACAGACCTGTCAGACACTAGCATGTCTCTGAAATTTTATCCTCTTGTACATTAAAATACTTACCTTTCTTTGAGTAATCAGTCAAGGCAGGTAAAACTATTTCTATTTAGTATCAACTTTGCTACCTATGAAAGGACTTTTTCTCAAGAATAGATTCAGTAACTGATACCCACCCAGATTCCCAGAGGATATACTCCATGGAAATGCCCCCATATAAGAAGAGAACCTGGCTAATTGTATGCAGCCCCCCCCCATACAGCCATGCAACTCTAAGCCTTCCCCTTTCTGCCAAAAATTCCAAATCTCCATCCCATTGCTTAACTCAATAAAGTACAGCAATCAGTTGGGAGAGTGCCCACCTAGCATGCATGAAGCCCTGGGTTTCATACTCAGTAAACTGTGCTTGCAACCCCAGAACTCAGGATTTAGAAGCAGTGTGGTCTGACATTCAAAATAATCCTTGGCTACATAGCTAATTTGAGACCATCCTAGAACACATGAGAAACTGGTGGGATTTTTTTTCCTCTGGTAGTAAGATAAAGGGATAAGGGACAGGCACATTGCATGCACTGCTAACAATATTTCTGTGACTAACAAGCTTTATGAGCCAAGTGTATAATAATAATCTATCCCTCTTTTGACCATGAGTGCAAACGCCTTAAGGGATTTCTTTTTTCATAATCTTTATGGAATAATTAATTATAAAAGTCTAATTTCTGGAACTGATTCAGATATTATTTGGGAATATTTGCCCTACCTTTTGGAACAATAGAAAACTGTGGACACTGCTGTGATGTGCACAGGATGAGTGACACAGGCTCTGCATCTTGGATGTTTTGAAAAACCCAGGTGGACAATCAGCTTGACCTTGAATTAGAGAGTCTGGAAGACACATATGTTATAGGTATGTTGAAGAAGGGTGTTAGTGGGAGAGGGATAGAACAGATTGAGTGGAGTAAGATCAAAACAATTACATACATTTCTGAAAGTGTCAAGAATTAGGAAAAATATATTAAAATTCATAATATAACAATAGAAATTAATTGCCCTCAAAGTGTGGCATATAGATTTTTGCAGCATTTGGCAAAAATCTTCCATATGTACCACTTTTTATATACAACCGGTGTAGAGTTCCTGTCATGGTTTGATACAGGTGTCCCCCACAAACAATTGAATGTGTTCTGATAGATCGATCCTCAGCTGATGGCAGTTTGGGTTTTACAACCTCGATGAAGCTGTGTTGTTGGGGGCGGGATTATGGGGTTATAAGCCAGCTCCCCCTTGCCAGTGTTTGGCACACCTTCCTGCCGCTGTTTGCAGTGCTGTGGCAGAGGTGATGTCCAGCCCTCTGCTCATGCCATCGTTTTCCCTGCCAGAATGGAGTCTCCCCTCGAGTCTGTAAGCCAAATAAACCCATTCCTCTACAAGCTGCCTTTGCTTGGGTTCTTTCTGTGTAGCAACTAGAAAGCTGACAGCATCAGTTCCCCATCTCTCCTTTTAATGCCTCATGTGAAGGTATTGCTACTCAGTCATATTTAGGATGCTCCTTGGACAGAAACCTGTCATCACTAGAAACTTCTGAAGCCGTCTAGGACTTGGTATTAGACAATGAGTTGGCAGCATGCTTTCAATAAGGAGCCAGTGTGAAAACTTCTGAGATGAGGATGAATCTCCAATATTGGACTGTATCAGTGACATTCTCATTGCTGGGACCAAACACCTGACTAGAAGTGGCTTTTTCAAGGAAAGAGTTTGTTTATTTTCTACTTCCACTTTCAAATGGGAAATGTCCATCATGACAGGAAAATCATGTGAGGTTTGCACTGCTGGCCTCACAGAATCATCTTTCCTCCCAGGAGGAAATAAAAGTATCATGGGTTGGGCTATAAGACCTCAGGACCCACCCTCATTAACACACCTCCTCCAGGAAAGTTCTACCTCCTAAAGGTTTTACAACCTTCCAAGAACAGTGTCACCAGCTGGGATTAATTATTCAAATATATGAGCCTATTTACCTCTTGAGGAAGTACCAGTTGTGCCTCTTTGAGAGATTGTTGTCATTATGGTAGAATTCTTATATCTATTATTATCTAGAAATTAGGTGTGGCTGTGTTGTAGCCTGGATGTTTCTTGTTGGTTTCTGTAAGCAATTTGTCATCAAGGTACTGTAATGGCATGATTTTTCAAGTTGTAATTTCCTTTGGCCCTGGGATCACCATATGAGTGGGCTATTGTGTCTCCGCTGTAGGCATTGTGACTTGACTGAATGTAGACAAACTCATCTGCCCCTTCTCCAGCTTGAACAGTTATTCCTATTTTCCATTTGTTGTGCAGAACTGTCCAAGACTATCAGTGCATCCTTCTAGATGACAGAGAAGGCTAAATTCTATGAATTCATCCCAAAATTTATCAGGGTTTTCAGAAAATCTATGGAGTTTTTTTCGAAGTCTGACATAGAAGAAGGGAAATGCACTCTAGGGAGAGCCACCATCCCTTTAGGAACTTCCAGAAATGGGAAAAACTATGGTAGTTGTTTCTAGATTTGCTCCTGATCAGAATGTCACAGGAGAGCTCAATGCTCATCTTCCAAGTTTACTCACTTAAAAAATTGACAGGTAATAATTTTTACATCAGTGTTAATCAAGAGTTAAATCAAAGTCCAACCTTTGTACAAGTTTAAAACAACAAGTTGTTTGGTTTTGAAGAGGAAATGAGTGGTGTGTGTAGAAAAGTACCTGAAAGAGATCAATTCCCAGATGGAGCAGATGGCAAGTCCTCATTCAGGGAGGATCACCTAGCTGGGTCATTTATTGGCATTTCAGAGAAGAAAATCAGTAATTCTCTTTTTTTTAAACATTTTATTTATTTATTTTACAGAGAGAGTGAGAGGGGGAGAGAGAGAGAGAGAGAGAGAGAGAGAGAGAGAGAGAGAGAGAGAGAGAGAGAGAGGCAGACAGGGAATATGGGCGCACCAGGGCCTCCAGCCACTGCAAATGAACTCCAGACACATGCGCCCTCTTGTGCATCTGGCTGTATATGGGCACTGGGGAATCGAACTCTGGTCCTTTTTGCATTGCAGGCAAACGCCTTAGCCGCTAAGCCATCTC
>PVHP010008471.1:0-53178 GCA_004024765.1 Zapus hudsonius | reverse complement strand
GAGAGAGAGAGAGAGAGAGAGAGAGAGAGCGCACCAGGGCCACCACCTTGTGGGTCTGGCTCATGTGGGTACTGGGGAATTGAACCCGGGGGCCTTAGACACTGGAGGCAAGTGCCTTAACCGCTGAGCCATCTCTCCAGCCCCCAGCTTTTCTTAAAACTTGTTCACAATCAACTGTTGAATTCCAAGGAGAAAGCGATGTGTGTGTGTGTGTGTGTGTGTGTGTGTGTGTTCGCATAGATGAACTGACAGGTTTCTTTGGTTTGCTCACCTGCCCCTGCTCCACCTGATTAAGGCGGAGAGGTGGGTCTTCCCTAGGGGCTTGCTTTAATGCCCAACCAGTTGCCTCTTTCCGTTAAAGAGCTCCCTAAATGAAGTAGCTTAGAAGCCTGAAAGTTTCCCCGAAAAGCCTCCCATTTTATACATCCAGGCATCTTTTAGCTCACTTTAAGTTTGCTATCACATGGTTAAAAACGCAAGCCGAATAAAACACAATTTATCTGGGAATTGATTCGGAAAGGATGGGTTCAGCACATTCTTAAAATTTCCCTTTTTCTTCTTCTTCTTTTTTTTTTTTTGCAAAGCACTTGGAAATGTCAGTGCTGAAAAAGCCAGTTAACCAACTACCGGGACAGGCATGTGGATGGAGCCTTCCCTGCCCTCTCTCTGCTTCCTTAGTAGTGGGAGCTACTCTCTACTTCAGCTCACCCTTGGGAGGATTCTAAGTGATTATTCCTAGAATAATTTTAGCTGTGAAGTGGGAAATTAACCACTTCTTGGATTGAACTCTTTTTTGAGACAGGGTCTTGATATGTAGACCATGGCCTTGCACTTTTGGCAATCCTCCTGTCTCTGCCTCCCAAGCACTTGTTTTAACACTGCTTGTGGATTTATTATTTAAGTATTTTTATTTTTAATGTATTTTTATTTATTTGCAAGAAGAGAGAGAGAAAATATGGGCACACTAGGGCACTTTGTGCATTTGGGTTTACATGGGTACTGGAGAATCGAACCTTGACCAGCAGGTTTTGCAAGCAAGTGCCTTTAACAGCTGAGCCACCCCCCCCCACCCCTGTGTGGTATTTTAAACCAGTGAGTGTTCACTTAGTGTCTAGAGTTCATAGAAAAAGGCTGTAACAGGCCAGGCATGGTGGTGAGCCCTTAATCCCATCACTCGGGAGGCAGAGGTAGGAGGATCACTGTGGGTTCAAGGCCAGCCTGGGCTAGAGTGAGACCCTACCTAAAAAACAAAACAAAACAGGCCACCACAAAATCCTCCTCGTTTCTGATGAATTTGAACAGAATCACATTCTGTGGGACAGTTATTTCGTAGACGAGTGTAGCAAGTGGGAGCATGTGGAAATGTCCGGGATGTGTAGTCCTTGTGGGTCCGCCGTGAAGCTGTGCCCAGGGCTCGCTGGAACTTGTAGTCAGCTCCTGGGTCTTCTGTATGGAAGCCCTACGGAGCCTAGGACTTCATGGACGCTAAGCAAGCACTACACCACTGAGCTAGATCCCCAGCCTTTTGGGTACTTAAAAAAAATACTTTTGGGCTGGAGAGATGGCTCAGCAGTTAAGGCACTTGCCTCCAGTGCCTAAGGCCCCGGGTTCACTTCCGCAGGTCCCACATATGGGGAATTGGACCTGGTTAGCAGGCTTTGTAAGCAAGCACCTTTAACCACTGGGCCCTGCCATACAGCATTAACCATTCTAATTATTAAATGGTCTGAAGTTTTACAAGCATAATTGCCTTTATTAGATCAGTCACACTCCTTTTCAGGTATTTGATGTTTTATATCTTTAGATAGTTAAAAAAATTTAATAGGTAAGTGAATATTGACTGCCTTCCAGGTGTCTAGCTTATATTAGGTCATCAATCAAGGGACTTTGATTAACCACCAAAATGAATTCTATAAAGCGTGTTTGGAGGATACCCTTGCCTAAGGGAATGGGCTAGAGAATTACACTAGAAATTGAGCCAACCTCCTCCTAGTGGGTCATTTCAGGTACACAGGATCATGGACAGTACATTCATTTCAGAAGTGTTTCCAAAACTTGCCTTGCCTTTTCAGCGTTTGATGAAGTGAAAGACGCAGGACACACGTGTCATGACTGATACAGCCAGAGCTTCTGTCAGCCATGGTCTAATGTCTGAGTGGCGATTGTGACGGCCGTGGAGAGTGATGGCCGATCAGATGTCAGGAGGAAGAGCAGACTGTGAAACCGTGTGTGTGACTAACTATGTCTCTACTGTGTGGTCATTACTGAGAAGCATGTGTGCTGAACTAGACAGAATCATGAGAAAATGAAACCCGTTGCTCTTAGAGGATTTGACACTGACCAGAACCCTGTCGTGGTCCCACCTTTGGTTTCTTAAAGCGTGCTTTATGGTTCCTGCTCTTGAGGAAATGGCTGTCATGTGAAAAGATAAGATAACAAGGTAAACAGGTATGGCCAACTACTGGCTGTTAAGTGCCAGGTGAGTGAGTGACAAGGACACATAGGAATTTCGAGGAGAGAAAGAGGCCAGTGATTAGGGAGGACTTCACTGAGGAGGATGAACCTCGGTTGTGAAAGGCTTCGTGAGGGAGGACTCTACCAAGGAGGGCGAACTTGGTGGTGAAAGGCTTCCACAAGAAGTCTATGGTTCCGATGGGCACCCCTGGGAGGGGAGAGTTGTGATCCAGTGAGCAGGAAGCACGGCCTGGGAGCCAGGCAGACATGAAACGAGCGAGGCATGTCTGGTCAGCAGAGTAGATCACCTGCCCTGAAGGAGTCAGGTGCAGGCTTGACTGGAGAGAGAGGACGGCATGGAGGGGCCGAGCTGCAGGGGCCTGGCTGCTAGGCGAGGCCAGAGGTCTTGGGGTGGCTGGTCTTTGCGTTCTGCTTCGCCTTTTGAAAATTTGTGTGGCTACAAATATGAAAGGTGGCCAATCCCAAGGCAACATTGGAAGGCTAGGTAGATGATTAATTCTCTGGGATAACTGGGCAGGTGATGAAAATGACGTCACATGAATGAGGCCTGCCCAAACTCAGGTAGGCAAGGTGACACTGAGGAATAAGGGGTGGCTTAGCAGACCCTAGCTGTTGGTGAATGACCAGGTGAGGGCCCAGCAAGGTATGGCTGGCAGATGCGTGGAAATTTGTGCCAGCCTTTGCCGAAACAGAGGATGTTGTCTGGCCAGCACCTTTCATGCGCTGCCTGGGCCTGAGTACCCTGAGGGCTTTCTGTTTGTGAAGTTTTTTCTTTTGAGACAAGATCTTACTAAGTAGACCTCAAGCTCTCCATCCTGCTGCCTCAGCCTCCTGAGTGCTGGGATTGCAGGCATGTGCCCATGCCCAGCTCCCGTTACTAATGTGTGTGTGGAATTTCTATCTGTCACGATCTCGGAGAGGCGAGTGAACACTTGTACGAGTACCAAGATGGTATTTTGGGGCCAGGGTTTGAGAGGACATAGCGAGCAGCTGGAGCAGTTCCACAGAAGTGATGGATTCTGCAAGTGAAGTGAATGCGGCCCCCGTGTGAGGACCTCTGAGCGGGAGAATGAAGTGTGGAGGGCAGGTTTCCATGGGAAGGGGAGGGAATTGATGAGGCCTGTTCTGGAACATTCGGCCATCTTGGAAACTCAGTGCTGTGCTTGCACCTGTGTTAAGCTGGAACAGGTGCTTGGAAGAAACTCAGGCCCGTTGAGTCACAGCTGTCTGTGGCCTGGTGGGTGCATCAGAGGCCATTGAGTAAGAGAGTCTGCAGCTCAGGAACTGGACGGCTGTGGAGACTTAGAGGAGAATGCCACATAGGCCTGTGGGAAAGAGGAGGAGGAAGGTAGGACAATCAGGCGAAGATCAGGGAGATAAAGCATGGCAGGGAGAAATGACCAGTCCTCAGAGGGCACAGGAGGGGCCAGTGGCTTTGGTCTCATTCATGGTAGTTGGTGGTAATTTTCAGGACATGAATGAATGAATGAATGATTGAATGAATGAATGTGGTGGTGGATGGGCAGCAGGCTGAGGAATAAGTGTTTTAGAGAAGATCCTGCGGGAAGGGGTGGAGAAGAGGGGGTGGCAGCTAGAGGCAGTTATCATTAGACCTTTCCAATTTTTAAATATTTCCCCCAAAGTCTGGGAGATATTTGAGCCTTTTACACACAGAAAGCCTATGGAGAGGGAAAGTTTTGAATTGCAGGAGCCAGGGAACACTTGTGTAGTGGCAGCCCTGGAGGGCTTCATCCTCTTGGCCCGTGAGGACTGCAGTGCGCGGGGCTCTTGTGGGTGAAGTGTGTTGAAACAGCCTGGAGGGAGGCTGGGGCATTGCACAGTTGGTGAGCACAAGGCCCTGGGTTCAATCCCAGCACCGCTTAAACCTGTGATCTCAGCCCTTGGGAAATGCAGGCGGAAGGATCCGAAGTTCACCCTCATCCGTGGTTGGGTAGCAAGCTCTAGGCCTTCCTCTCTCCTCTTTCCTCCTCTTCCCCTACGGCTACCTCCTTCCTCCCCATTCACATGCCAGAAACGCAGATCTCAGGACCCTCAACAGGCCCCTCCTCCAGCAGTCACCTCCGCTCCTGCTCTGAGCGCCCCCCCCCCCCAACCACTAATCTCCTTTCTGGCTCTCTGGATTGACCTATTCTAGCATTTTCTGTAAATGGAATCCTACAGCCCATAGACTCTGTAGCAGCAGGCTTCTTTCCCTTGGCGCAATGATCCAGGGTTTCCCTATGTTGTGTTACATGATCAGCGCTCCTTTCTGGATCTGGATAGCATTCTATGATGTGGTATGTAGGCCACATTTTGTCCATTCATCCAGTGATGGCTGTCTGGCTTGTTTCTACTTTTTGGTCATTATGAATCAAGCTGCTGTGAACACTTGTGTACTAGTTTTTAAGTTTTTTTTTTTTTTTTTTTTTTTTGGTTTTTCAAGGTAGGGTCTCACTCTATCTAGTCCAGGCTGACCTGGAATTCACTATATAGTCTCAGGCTGGCCTTGAACTCACGGCAATCCTCCTACCTCTGCCTCCCGAGTGCTGGGATTAAAGGCATGCGCCACCACGCCCGGCTTAAGTTTTTTTTTTTTTTTTTTAAGGGCTCATGTATCCCAGGCAGTCCTTGAACTTAACGTGTAGCCAAGGCTAGTTTTGAATTCCCCATCCTCCTGTCTCCACCCCGACCCTCCCTCTGTGCTAGGACTACAGGCCTGTGCCACCACGTCCGGCTTGTGTACAAGCTTTGCGGTTACACGTGTCTAGCAGTAGAATTGCTTGGCCATATAGTCGCTCTAATGTTGAGCTGCTTAATTTTTAAAAAAATACTTTATTTATTTTCAAGTAGAGAAATACACAGAGAGAGAGAGAGAGAGAGAGAGAGAGAGAGAGAGAGAGAGAGAGAGAGAGAGAGAGAGAGGGAGAGAGCACCAGGGCCACCACCTTGTGGGTCTGGCAAATGTGGGTACTGGGGAATTGAACCTGGGGCACTGGAGGCAAGTGCCTTAACAGCTGAGCCATCTCTCCAGCCCGAGCTGCTTAATTTTGTAAAAGTAATCGGATCCCTTTACATTCCCACCAGCAGTGCAGGAAGGCTCCAGTTTCTCCACATCCTTGCTTACACTTGTCGTGCTCAGAGTTGAGCGCAGGGCCTTGGACATCTTGGCAAGTTGAGCTGTGCTCCACATCTATTTGCCAGCGCTGTCGGGTTCCTTAGTCCCTTGAGTGCACATTTTGTGTTTGGGGCACATAACGTTATTGTAACTGTTTTCACACCGTGAACCTGGCATCCCATCTCTGATGGCGTCATCCATGTGTCCCCCACAACCGAATGTGTTCTGAATGCTTCATCCCCAGTTGATGGCAGTTTGGGAATTGGGACCTTGTTGGAGGTGTGTTGTTGGGGGCAGGCTTCATGGGGGTCTAGCCAGCTTCTCCTTGCCAGTGTTTGGCACCCTCTCCTCTGCTGTTGTCCACCTGATGTCAGCTAGGAGGTGATGCCCCCCGCTCTGCTCACGCCATCGTTTTCCCCTGCCATCACGGAGCTTGTCCTCAAGTCTGGAAGCCAAAATAAACCCTCTCCTTCTGTCAACTGCCTTTGGGTGCAGCAACGAGAAAACTGACCACAACACCATCCGTGTCTTCTTTGATCCCTTTGGTATTGGCCCACAGAACTACACTTTCATTTGTTAAATAGATTTTGATATTTGTAGGTAAATAGGTGAAGGTAGTGATGAAATTTTTAAAATATTTATACATGTGATTCTTATATCTCCTTTTAGAATACAAAAAGCTTATTTGCTTTCTTAAAAAAATAATTTTAGCTTGACATGGTGGCACATGCTTTTAAAGGTAGGAGGGTCACTGCTTGAGGTCACCCTAAAACTACATAGTGAATCCTAGGCAAGCTTGGGCTAGTATGAGACCCTACCTCGATAAACAGCAACAAAAGATAAAAAGATATTTGGGAACACACACACACACACACAGAGAGAGAGAGAGAGAGAGAGAGAGAGAGAGAGAGAGAGAGAGAGAGAATGCATGTATGGAGAGAGAGAGAGAGAGAGAGAGAGAGAGAGAGAGAGAGAGAGAGAGAGAGAGAATGCATGTATGGATGGGCCAAGCCGCTACAGACAACTCCAGATGCATGCACCACTTTGTGCATCTGGTTTTATGTGGATACTGGGGAGTTGAACCTGGGCTAGCAGGCTTTATAAGCAAGTACCTTTAATGGCTGAGACTTGCTTTTTATTATTTTTTTCAGAGGTCACAGAGACCTTTTTGCTTTTTATTTATTTTTAATTTTTTTGGTTATTCGAGGTAAGGTCTCACTCTAGTCCAGGCTGACCTGGAATTCACTATATAGTCTCAGGGTGGCCTCGAACTCACGGTGATCCTCCTACCTCTGCCTCCTGAGTGCTGGGATTAAAGGCGTGCGCCACCACGCCCGGCTGAGACTTGCTTTTTAGATTATATTTATATGACATCCCCTATTGTTTTTCTTTTTTAGTTGGGGGGGGGGTGTCAGTGGATCTCAATAAAAAGGATGGTCCAGAATCTTACAAGTAAAAAAATTTAAGTCTCTGTTCTGCCAAGAAGAATATTGCATTCCAGGGCTGGAGAAGTGGTTCAGTGGTTAAAGGCATTTGTACACAAAGCCTGACAGCCTGGGTTCAATTCCCCAGTGCCCACATAAAGCCAGATGCACAATGGGGCACATGCATCTGGAGTTTGTTTGCAGTGCAAAGAGACCCTGATCCCCATTCTCTCTCTCTCTCTCGCTCTCTTATGCTTTCCCATAGTCATATCCATTTTAAAAATAAAAACAAAGAGGGGCTGGAGAGATGGCTCAGTGGTTAAGGCACTTGCCTCCAGTGCCTAAGGCCCCGGGTTCAATTCCCCAGTACCCACATATGCCAGACCCACAAGGTGGTGGCTCTGGTGCGCGCTCTCTCTCTCTCTCTGCTTGAAAATGAATAAATAAAATATTTAGCTGGGCGTGGTGGCGCACGCCTTTAATCCCAGCACTCGGGAGGCAGAGGTAGGAGGATCACCATGAGTTCAAGGCCACCCTGAGACTACATAGTGAATTCCAGGTCAGCCTGGGCCAGAGTGAGACTCTACCTCAAAAAATCAAAAAAATAAAAAAAATAAAAACAAAGAACATTACATTCTTTGTTTTTGGTTGGAAAGCAAGTCTTTTGTATGTAAAATATTTGCTATGAGTATTTTGCTTGCATAAGCATGGAGAGACATGGGAATGGATTGGGTATGACATAAATTACCTGAAAACAGAACTGTAGATAAGGTATACAGGCCTTTTAGTTAAATTAAAAAGTAAATTTGAGGGGTGGAGTGATGGCTCAGTGGTTAAGGCTCTTGAGTGCAAAGGCTGACAGCCTGGGTTCAGTTCCCACATAAAGCCAGACGCACAAAGTGGCACATGCATCTGGAGTTCATTTGCAGTGGCTGGAGGCCCGGGTGCACCCATTCTTTCTCTCTCCATCCTCTCTGCTTGCAAATGAAAAAAAGTAATTTGATAAATTTTCATCTTATAATAAAGAGGCTGTAGTGAGTTTAAGATTGTCGTTAGCCTTGTGAGGAACCTGACTTCCATCAAGATAGATCTATCTGCTGTTGGGTAAGAGACTTGGTTTGGAGATAACTTTTTGGAGAATTAGAAACAGATTATGAAATGGGCAACTCAGATCTTTCATCCCCCCTTGCTGCCTCATCTCCCCGATGGGCCTTGAGTTACATAAGGGGAGCATCCCTGCCCCTCCCCGCCCATGTTTCACTGTGAAGTCATTGGGTGCGAGCCACAGCTGATTTGTCCATGGAAGAAAGACTCCTGTCAAACATTGCTCACTCTTACTGGGTGACTAATAAGCTGCCTGAGTAAACTGAGTTGTCAGCTGGTAAAACTTCAGTATTTATGAGAAATCTGATCTGGAAAGGCATCCTTTTGGGAAATAAGATGGGCCTTTAATAATTGTTTTTTGGACCTTTAATGCTAATAAATTTCCTTGTCTATTTTTTTTCAGGACTTAGGGATATATCAAACTATTCATGGTTCTGAGGATTATGAAACTTGATTAGTCATAACATAAACGTACAGTTACATGTAAGGTTTCCAATTGTCCTTCAGGCACAGTATTAAATTCCAGTCTCATTATTTTAGGTGTCATTGTAAATAAACGTGTCCATTTGCGACTTACAATAATGAGTGTTTGATGCTGTTTTTTATGTTGGCAAAATATGTGTAATATTTATGATTGTAACCATTTTAAAATCAAACTAGTATAGTTCAGTGGTGTTAAGGACACTGCACATTATTGTGTCACCATCTCCAGCGAAGGAGGCAGATTTGCCTGCCTGCCTGCCTGCCTGTCTGTCATCTATCTATTTATCTCGAGAAAATGGGCGCACCAGGGCCTCCAGTCACTGCAAATGAACTCCAGATGCATGTGCTCCCTTCCACATCTGGCTTTATGTGGGTACTGGGGAATCGAACCTGGGTCCTTAGGCTTTGCAGGCAAGTGCCTTAGCTGCTGAGCCATCTCTCCAGCCCCTTAGAACTTTTGTGTGTGAGCGCGAGTGCGTGGAGACGCGAGGGTACCCTGGGGTGTCAATCCTGCTCTTCGACCCAGGTTGAGGCAGGGTCTTTCATTCCCTGCTGTGTGAGCCAGGCTTTGCTGGCCTGTGAGCCGGGAGTTATTCCGTCTCTGCTTCCCAGTAAGAGCGAATGCGTTAGACACACACCACTGCATCCAGTTTTGTGTGGGTTCCTCACACTTGTGTGACAAGCCTTTTACCCTCTGAGCCGACTCACCCCTTAAAGACGCTCTTTGATGCTTGTCAGATGTATGGATATTTGTAGGTAGTGCCATCTTTAGAACAAAACAAATTTATGTTTGATGTGCTAGTTAATAGATAATGGTTCATAGTAGATAGAAATTTCCAGAGGCCAATTTCTTTCTTTCTTTCTTTCTTTCTTTCTTTCTTTCTTTCTTTCTTTCTTTCTTTCTTTCTTTCTTTCTTTCTTTCTTTCTTTCTTTCTTTCATTCTTTTCTTTTCTTTTCTTTCTTTCTTTTTGGTTTTTCGAGATAGGGTCTCACTCTAGCCTAGGCTGACCTGGAATTCACTGTGTAGTCTCAGGCTGGCCTTGAACTCACGGTGATCCTCCTACCTCTGCCTCCCAAGTGCTGGGATTAAAGGCGTGCGCCGCCACGCCTGGCTTCAGAGGCCAATTTCTTAATCATACCTAATTCAATGCTTCCCAAGTATTAATTGGATTTGATGGCCCCTACATTTAGGGGGCAGATACTGTTGAGGGAGAAGTTATTAAGAGGATAATCAGGCTCGTCAAGAGTTGAGGCACGGGCTGGAGATATGGCTCAGCGGTTAAGGCATTTGTCTCCAGTGCCTGAGGCTCCCGGTTCAATTCCCCAGTACCCACATAGGCCAGATCCACAAGGAGGTGGCCTTGGTGCTCTCTCTCTCTCTCTCTCTCTCTCTCTCTCTCTCTCTCTCTCTCTCTCTCTCATCTATCTCCTGTATCTCTCTGCTTGAAGATGAATAAATAAAATATTTAAAAAAAAAAAAAGAGTTGAGGCACACACCTGTAACTGGGCCCGTGGGAGGCTGAGACCACAGGACCAGGAGTTTGAGGCCAGCCTGGGCTACATCGTTAGGATGGATGATAGGGCATAAACGTACAGAGGTATGGGTGTTGAAGGAGGATGCATTCCTGGAATCACTTCTCAGCTCACGATATTTGAGATGGACTCTTGGGGAAAGGATTTGATTAACACCCAGTCTTTCAGGCAGGCACCTTGTATGACTAGAAGTGCAGCTCAGAAACTGACAGGCGACGTGTGGTGGGCTGCATGCGAGGGGCCAGCGGTTCCTGTGTGATTCGGTCCGTTTGGCAAGCGTGTTACAAATTCTGATGGATGGATGCACACACTCAGCACGGAAGTGGTTGTGCCATAGAAAGGTTGCTGCTCGGTGGCTGGGCTCTTGCATCATTTCTGGGATGGTCTAGAGCAATTAAACTCAACACGTGAGGACTGAACTTCAAGGCTGGCTGATTACAAGAGACCATAGGTCTTCTCCAGGGAGCTCAGACAGAAGAAAAGTGGAATTAAGTGATATTAGAAGAGTTAACATGTAGCCAGCCAAAGGTAGGGATTCTTGGCTTTTCTGTTGTTAAAATGAATTAAACGGCTGGGCGTGGTGGCGCACGCCTTTAATCCCAGCACTCGGGAGGCAGAGGTAGGAGGATCACCGTGAGTTCAAGGCCACCCTGAGACTACAGAGTGAATTCCAGGTCAGCCTGGACTAGAGCAAGACCCTACCTCGAAAAACCAAAAAAAAAAAAAAAAATGAATTATAGAATTGCTTTCCTTGCCTGTGGAGATACTTTATAATGAATGTGACATTGAATTTTTGGCCAAGGTCATTTGGGACATAGAAATGAGTCATGCACACACAGCTCGTTTCCTTAGACCTTATCTCTTGGCAGTGGAGGTAAGCTTCATTCTTTGGGGCAGACAAGTACAAGGATATCAAACAAGAGCACATAAACCGATGTCTATTCTTTGTGAGCAGCTACACCTAGCTGGTGCTTAGCAAGCTCAGCAGTCACCCACCAGCACCGGCAACTGTGACATCTTCCTCTCCCAGGAGAAGCCACTAATCTGTCTCCTGTCGTCGCACTTGGGACATTTCAGCTGAGGGAATCCCACAAGACATGGTCATTTGTGACTGTCTTTTTTCACTCAGTGAAAGTCTCAGCTAGGGAGAAGCTTGTATCAGTTCATTCATTTTAATTATTGAATGCTGCCATACTAGATGAATCTCCTTTTAAAAAATATTTTATTTGAGAGAGAGTTTGTGAGAAATACGGAGGGGGGGGGAGAGAGAGAGAGAGAGAGAGAGAGAGAGAGAGAGAGAGAGAGCGCGCGAAAGTGAGCCGGCGAGCGAGTGCACCAGGGTCTCCTGCCACTGCAAACGAACTCCAGATGACTGTTCCACCTTGTGCATTTGGCTTTACATGGGTTCTGGGGAATCGAACTCAGGCCCTTCTGCTTTGTTGGCAAGGGCCTTAACCGCTGAGCCATCTCTCCAGCCCTAGATGAATCTCCTTATCCATGCTTTATTTGATGGGTAGTTAGGTTGTTTCAAACTTTTTTCTTTAAGCTTGTTCCTTTTTTTCTTCTCTCTTTCTCTCCCTTCCTCCCTTCTTCCTCTCCTTTCTTTGTTAGGCAGAGTCTCTGACCTGGATCTCACTCTGTCCTTGAACTCACAGCGATCCTCCTGCCTCAGCCTCTAAAGGCATGAGCCACCAAGCCTGCCTCGAACTTTTTCTGTTTTATCAAAAAAAAAAAAAAAAAGCAAGAAAATGCTGTGAACGTTTGTGTAGCAGCTGTCCCTGTGGATGTGGGCCACTTCTGGATGACATCTGGGAGTCACATGGTATCTGCCAAGCTGTTCTCCAAAGAGACGCACTGCCCGCATCCCGCCCGCAGCGTCCTGCCAGCCCTGGTTGCTGTCCGTTATCCTGGGGGGACTGAGGTGGTCCAGGTTTGCAAAATTTCCCCAATGTCTGGGATACTGAGCATCTTTCCTGTGCTCACTGGGCATTTTGTCTTTTTTTGTTTTGATTTTGAGGTAGGGTCTCTCTCTAGCCCAGGCTGACCTGGAATTCACTATGGAGTCCCAAGGCTAGCCTTGACTTCACGGGGATCCTCCTACCTGTGCTTCCTGAGTGCTGGGATCAAAGGCGTGCACACATGTCTTTATTGAAGAGTAAGAGTTCTTTATATCTTGATGTAAGATATATGTGGCTTGGAAGCGTTTTTCTTTGACACGGCATCTTACTCTGTAGCCTAGACTGGCCTTGAACTCACAGCAGCCCTCCCACCTCAACCTGTCAAGTGCTGGGATTCTAGGCATGAGCCACCGCACCCTGCTTTTCCTCTCTCTATGGTTGCCTTTGAAGTTTAAACATTTTAAATTTTGTGGAAATCCAGTTTTTTCTTTTGTTTCTTAGGCCTTTGGTGTTAAAGCTGAGAAACCATTACCTAATCCAGGTCTATGGGTTTATGCTTTGAGGAGTTTGTATTTTGTATTTTTAGCTCTTACAGTTGTGTGTGTGTGTGTGTGTGTGTGTGTGTGAGAGAGAGAGAGAGAGAGAGAGAGAGAGAGAGAGAGAGAGAGAGAGAGAGAATAACTCACTGTGTAGCCCAAGTTGGCTTCAAATTCTTGGTCCTTCTGCTGCATGCTGGGATCGCAGGTGTGAGTTACCACGCCCCGCTCCTTGGAGCATGGCACCTCCCATCCACTTCTGACTGTGGTGTGAAGTGGGGTTCACCTTCACCCTCTTGCATGTCAATGTCTATCTGTCCCAGCACCATTGTTTAGAAGATGGCCCTGGTGTCCTTGGTACTCTTGTTAAAGTCACTCTACTGGTCACAAGTGTGGCAGGGGATTTTTGGGCTTTGAGTTCTGTCCCATTGATCATGTATCCATCCTGGTGATCAGTGCCACATTGCCGTGGTTACTGTAGCTTTGTAGTATGTTTTGGACCCGGGTAGATGGCTTAGCGGTTAAAGGCTCTTGATTGTAGTATACTTTGAAATAGGGGAATATGAGGTTTATTTGTTTATTGTCTTGTCTTTTCCTTTCTTTTTTTTCTTTTAAGTTTTCAAGGTAGGGTCTCACCCTAGCCCAGGCTGACCTGGAATTCACTATGGAGTCTCAGGGTGGCCTTGAACTCACGGCGATCCTCCTACGTCTGACTCCCGAGTGCTGGGATTAAAGGCGTGCGCCACCACCCCTGGCTTGTTCTCTTTTAAGGAGTGTTTCCACTCTTCTGGAATTTTTGTATGCTCATGTATTTATTCAGAACTCGGGGCCTCACACATCCTAGTCAAGAGCTGTGCCACTGAGCTATGCCTCCAGCCCAGCTTGATGATTTTTGTTTAAAAAGCACCACTTTCAGGGTTTATAGGGTTTGCTTTGAGTCTTTGTGTGTGTATGTTTGCGTGTTTGTAGCTGGGAAGATAAGGATTTAATCCTGAGTCTTCTGCATGCAAACACGCACTCTACCACCAAGCTGTAGCTTTAGCCCCTTCTTGAATCTTATGGATTCAGGCAGTTAATGCCTTAGCAGTCTTTCAGCAAACAACATCAAATCCCTTTCCATTAAGTCTTTAATTTCTTTCAGTAATGTAGAATTTTCAGTGTATAAATCTTGTATTTCTTATCAACATATTCAATATAATATTTTTTATTTTAAAAAATATTTTATTTATTAGAGAGAGAGAGAGAGAGAGAGAGAGAGAGAGAGAGAGAGAGATAATGAATATGGGTGCACCAGGGCCTCTAGCCACAGTAAACAAACTCCAGACACATGCGCCACTTTGTGCATTTGATTTTACCTGGGTGCTGGGGAATTGAACTCAGGTCCTTCTGCTTTATAGGCAAGTTCCGTAACTGCAGATCCGTATCTCCAGCTCGGTTTTTATTTTTTAAAACTTTTTATTGACACCTTCCATAAATATAGACAAAATGCCATGACCGTAGCTTCCTGTCGCTATCCTCCCTTTTCCCTCCCAAGTACCCCTCCCCTGGATTCCCTTTTTCCATCTGTTTACTTATTTTTATTTTTTAATACTTTGTTTATTCATTTTTCAAGCAGAGAGATAGAGATAGAGATAGAGATAGATAGAGAGAGAGAGAGAGAGAGAGAGAGAGAGAGAGAGAGAGAGAGAGAGAGAGCACCAGGGCCACCTTGTGGGTCTGGCATATGTGGGTCCTGGGGGATTGAACCTGGGGCCTTAGGCACTGGAGGCAAGTGCCTTAACTGCTGAGCCATCTCTCCAGCCCCTATTAATTTTTTTGAAGCAGGGTCTTATTTTAGCCCAGGCTGACTTGGAACTCATTCTGTAGCTCCAGGCTGGCCTCAACTCACAACAATCCTTCTACCTCAGCCTCCTGAGTGCTGGGACTAAAGACATGTGTCACCATGTCCAGCTATTTTAATATTTTTGGTATTATACATGAAATTTTCTTCATGCCAGATTTTATTGCTGGCATGTAGAATCACAACTGAGTTTTGGATATTATTCACATGCATTACTATTTTGCAACCTTGCAAACTTTTTTCATGCTTATTTCAGTATGTCTCTTAGAATTTTCTGTACGCAAGATAATATCATTTGCAAATAGAGATAGTTTTACTTCTTCCTTTCCAGTCTGGATGTCTGTATTTATTTTTCTTGCCTAACTGCCCCAACTAGAATGTCGAGTGTGATGTTGGATAGCAGTAAACACCCTTGTCTTCTTCCTGATTGGGGGAGAGGGTTAAGCTGTTAGCTTGTCACCATTAAGTATGGCCTTAGCTGTGGATTTTGTAGACACTCTTTCATGGGTTGAGAAAACCCCTTTTGTTTAAGTGTATTTATCATGAAACACTTGGCTTTTGGTTAGATGCTTTTTCCAAAATTAATTATTTCTTTAACATGATTGCTTTTCTTTTTTTTTTCCTTAATCTGCAGAAATTGATTTGCATACCAAGTGTGTGGTGGATATTGAGGCAAACAGAGTCATTCTTAATCCTGTAAATACGAATCTTTCCAAAGGAGATGCCCGGTAAGTCAGAAAACAATGCTATGTTCAATGAAATCACCAATGACCAATGAGCTGAGTTTATTTGAACAAACCTACCTGCTGTCTGTCTGTCTTCTAGGGCTGAAGTGAGTCAGTGTCAGGATGAGTGGTATAGACGGGCAGTGGTCGTGGTGCACTGTAGACGCTCAGGCAGAGCGCTAGGTGCGCAGGTGAAGGAGGAATGCTTCTTCCAGCAGGTGGGACTGGCTGAAGGGCTGGGAAGAAGAGGGTGGAAGTGAGGATGTGGAAGGGCTCCCATCCTGCCAGGGTCCTGAAGCCTCTGAGTGTGGTGGGTGTAGACCATAGCTCCTAATTCAGTTCAGCAGTTGAGTGGTGCTGGCCACTAAGAAAGTTCCAGCAAGGGCTGGAGAGATGGCTCAGAGGTTAAGGCACTTGCCTCCAGTGCCTAAGGTCCCGGGTTCAATTCCCCAGTACCCACATGCCACACCCACAAGGTGGTGGCCCTGGTGTTCTCTCTCTCTCTCTCTCTCTCTCTCTCTCTCTCTCTCACTCTCTCTCTCTTTGAAAATGAATAAATAAAATATTTTTTTTAAAAAAAGAAAGTTCCAGCAATTTCCAGCTCTCAGGATCAGAAATATTATTTTATTGAGTTGTCCAATGTTGATCGGTCATATAAGGACCAGTTTTCCATCTCTAAAAAGACGGACGCCCTCATTTTGTTGGCAGTGAATAGGATACTAATCTGTGATCCAGGCCTTTCCTCCCTAGGCCCAGTTGACTGGGGGAAGAAGGTTGAGGCATTGTGGTAAACAAGGGTGCTTCATCACATCTGGAAAGATCAGATCTAAAAGTGCTTGAAGTCCTTCTCTCCAGCGTCCGCCTCTGCCTACCCTGGATACAGGGCCCATCCCCCACTGTAATCACTTACCCTGTTGAGATTGTCTTCTTGCCTGAAAGGTTCCTTTTTAGGCTGGTTTGTGAGGTTTTCCAAATCCTCACCAGCCACATCCAGACATGTCATTTTTTTTTTTTTTGGACAAATAGATGACTAATTCATTATCTTTTCTAGATTTCGTCTCAAGTGAAATTTTCAATGTATAATTTAACATTTTCCATGCTGCATTGGTTGTCCACACTTGTTTACTTGGTCCTTGGGAGGCAGAGGCAGGAGTCTGGTCTACGTAACAAGTCTCAAGCCAGCCAGGGCTACATAACAAGACCCTGTCACAAAGGAAAGAAGCAAGACAAGGGACATTTTATTAATTATGAAAAAGATTAATGACAAACTCTTCTATTTTGGAGTGCCTTATAACAACATTATACAGAATAGTCTCCTTTTAAATAGCAAAAAAAAAAAAAAAAGGTTTCATTTATTTAGAGTATATAGTAGATGATACTGTAGAGCAGGCTGGCTGCAGTTCTGACCCTTCCACATCAGTCTCTTGAGAGCTGGATCATGGGTGTGTGCTGTCATTATTTTCACATGGCCAGTTTTCATGTCAGGGAAAAGGAGATGTCATAGTGTCGTTATGAAAACAGTTTTGACCTCCAGACAGTCTTTAAAGCTCTGGGAGATTGCCAGAAACTCTCAGACCACAAGTCGACAACTTCTACGTTAGGGTTTTTTAAACTATTGACAGTTTTTTAAGAACCAAATGTATGTCTTTGGTTTATTTTTATTCAATGCTGAAATTGCTTAGATTTTTTAAAAAAATATTTATGAGAGAGAGAGAGAGAGAGAGAGAGAGAGAGAGAGAGAGAGAGAGAGAGAGAGAGAGAGAGAGAGAATGGGTACATCAGGGCCTCCAGCCACTGCAAATGAACTCCAGACACATGTTCCATCTTGTACATCTGGCTTTATATGGGCACTGGGGAATCAAACTCGGGTCTTTCTGCTTTACGGGCAAATGCCTTAACTACTAAGCCATCTCTTCAGCCCTGCTTAGAAATTATTTGAATAGAGGATTATGTTGAGTATGTTAATATATATGTGCACACACAGGTTTGCATGTAATATTCTGTCATATATGATGCGTATTTTAAAGCTGTTGTATGAGCTCTAGCTACCTAAAATGTAATATTTCCCTCCTTTGTCTCTCTCTCTCTCTCTCTCTCTTGATTTTTGAGGCAGTGTCACTCTGTACCCCAGGCCAGCCTTCAATTTGTGGTAATCCTCCTACCTGTGCCTCCTGAGTGCTGAAATTATGGGCATGAACTACCCTGCCAGCTACCTCTTTGTTTCTTTTGACTTCTCAGAGCCAGGCAGCCCCTGAACAATCCAGCCGTATCCCTTCCTGGTATTTCAACTATGGGATGGCTGTGCGTTCCTACTCTTTGTCAATTTGCAAATTCCTCTCGGCCCATAACGTTCCTTGGCAAGCCTTCCTTTTCTCTAACAGTTGATATTTCCTAGGCTGGCATTCTGAGATGTCACGAAGCAGAATGACAAAAGTGTGCTTGAAAAATCTGTGTCCCAGATCCTCTTTCAGATTAATTATGCAGTTAACATATAGATGACCTCACGAGATCCTACAGTACAGAACTCTGTTTTAATATTGTTTGATCTTTATTTCCCAAGTTATTTGAACGTAAAGCATTTTCTCTGGTGGCATAGACATTAACTCATGAGATGGTGTTCCCTTGAAGGAAGTTTGAGAAACACCTCTGCAGTTGCCTCCTTCGTCGCAGCCCCCCGCCCCCCATATCTCAGCTGTAGTTTCAGACCTGATCTGGTTCACTGAGAAAGGGCTTCCCTCCTATCTACAGGGTGTCCTATGCAAGAATGTGACTGGGCTGAAGTTAGAGCATAACTTGGTTCACTGTTGTATTCCTGTCTCTGACATGATGTCTCTTCTGGAGCCCACGTTCCTTTCAGGGACCTCCCCTCCACCTGGGTTTTCACTTTTGCCACCAACCACCCAGAGTCAGCACAGCCCCCCCCCCCCAAGTTAAAGAGCATGGTCCTCCTAAGACTGCCCTACTGCAGTGGCCTTGCTGCAGGGGTCCCCAGGCCACATACACTTTGTTTTGGGGGGGGTTTGAGGTAGGGTCTCTCTCTAGTCCAGGCTGACCTGGAATTCACTATGTAGTCTCAGGGTGGCCGTGAACTCATGGCGATCCACCTACCTCTGCCTCCCGAGTGCTGGGATTAAAGGCGTGCGCCACCACGCCTGGCTCCACATACACTTTTGATTTGGATATAGGTCTTGAGTTCCCATTCGCCCTTCAGGTTTGGTGAGTCCACTCATCAAACTCAGAGAAGCAGTATATTTAAAATTAATCTCTTGGGCAGTAAAACTGTCTTGTAAGGGGTCTAAGTCAGGAGGACCAGCCAAATAAAAGAGACGAACAGGGTGACTTCTGGGAGGAATGTCAGAGCTTTGGTCCCTCTGCACATGGACTCAGTGGACACCTCGCCAGGGGAGCATCATGGGCTTCTGTGTCCAGAGTTTTTATCAGGGTTTCATCACATAGGTGTAATTGAATTATTGGCTAAGTGATTCTACTCAGTCTCCAGTCCCCTCCCCCTCCTGCAAAGCTGGAGAGTTGACAAATGACCTAAAGCCCCTAGTTACCAGGCGAGTCTCTCCGGGTTTTAGTGTCTTTCAGACACAGGAAACAGAGACAGGACTGCTGGTGTCCAGCTTGCTGTCTCGTCTTCCCCGTTTTAGCCCAGGAACCCGGCCCAGGGGATGGTGGTGCCCATATTCAGGGTGGGTCTTTCTTCATCAGTAATACTCTCTGAAAATGTCCTCATAGTCGTATCCAAAGGTGGCCCTTAGGAACGTCTTCATCAAAAGTAGCCAGCACAATCAAAGTTGACAGTCAGAACTAGCCATGATAAGTCTGCACCTGGTCAACTTGGCTCCCAGGTACGTCACTTTAACCCTTAGTATGATAACCTTGGCCCTAGGTGTCATGTCCATTCATACTGCAAAATGCATTTAATCCATCCCTAAGCATCCCAAAGTCTTGTAATTGTTCAAAAGCCCAGATGCCAAAGTCTCTTGTAAGTCTCAAGGCAGTCTCTTAACTGTGAGGAAGGCGTGAGGCAAGAGTGTGAGGCAGCTGGTCACTTGTGCCCATAGTTCATTCAGAGAGCGGAGAGAGACGAAGGCTGGTGCTTCTGGTTTATTTAAAAAAGCTTTATTAACGTAGATCTTATATGCTACAGCTTATCTCTATATTTATTTATTAAAAAGCCTTATTGTGATAGACCTTATATGCTACAGTTTCTGCCTCGATTTATTTTAAAAAGCTCTATTGAGATAGACCTTATATACTACAGTTTATGCCTAGATTTATTTTGAGGGAGGGTCTCTCTATAGCCCTTGAACTCACAGTGAGCTTTATGCTTCAGCCTCCTGATGCCTGGCTCCAGTTCACCCCTTAAAGTGAGTGATTCTATGGTTTTTTAAATTTACCAAGTTTGACAATCAGTACTATTAATTTTTTTTTTTTTTTTTGGCTTTTCCAGGTAGTGTCTCACTCTAGCCCAGGCTGATCTGGAATTCACTATGTAGTCTCAGAGTGGCCTCGAACTCACAGTGATCCTACTGCCTCTGCTTCCTGAGTGCTAGGATCTAAATTGGGCACCACTATGCTTGGCTATTTTGTCATTTCTAGCCCCTTTTCTGCTTTTTTTCTAGGCCTTACCTGATAATGAGGTTATATACTAAATCGTCTGTGAGCAGCTTTTACCTAGCATTATGCTTTGGTTATTCCTGTTGTAGTATTTATTTGATTTTTTAAATGTTTTTAAAATATTTTATTTATTTGAGAGAGAGGGAGACAGAGAGAATGGGCACACCAGGGCCTCTAGCCACTGCAAATGAACTCCAGACATATGTGCCATCTTGTGCATCTGGCTTTATGTGGGTTCTGGGGAATCAAGCTCTTTCTTCCTCCTTGCAGGCAAACACCTTGACAGCTGAGCTATCTCTCCAGCTCTTGTTTGTTTTTGAGACAGGGACTCAAGTAGCCTAAGCTGGCCTTGAACTTGCCCTATAAATAATGCTATTTCACTGTATTCCATTTTGCTTATCTGTTCGGCTGTTGATGGACATCGGGTTGTTTCTACATTCCTGGTTTCAGGCATAGTGCTTGCTGCCAGTGTAGATGTCTGTGGGTGGACGCGGACATGTATTTTCACTTCTTAGGTAGAAATCTAGGCCCGAATCGCTGGGTCACATGGAAACTCTGCTTAACATTTCAGGAATTGTTGAACTGCCTGAGCGGTTCACATTCCCACCAACAGTGTGCGAGTCCAGTTTCCTTGGCATGTTTTTTAAGGACTGTCATTTACCATAAGGGTAATGGTGGTACCCTTGGCTAATTGGGCAGTGCGTATCCTGCCTGAGGCATTCAAATTACAGCGAAAAAGCAAAACAAAACATTGTGCTGTTCAAACTAAACAAGTCTGGCCAGCTTCAGCCCTTGGCTGCCTGCTGGGATCCCTGTTCTGATAAACTTGGGTCCAGTTACTTTTCTGTCAAGCAGGCCTTTTTTTTTTTCTTAAGGGGTTTTAAAAGTTGAGAAAAATTTGAAGAATATAATACTCAAGAAGTCCTAAAGAACAAAACATTTATGTACCTATCACTCAGTTTAACAAGTCATTACCCATACAGTCTCTGTCAGCACCTACTTCAGTGAACCATTTCCTTTAATTTTTTTTTTGAATTTGGTTTTTATTTTTCCCTTGTATTTCTTTTCCTTTTTAAAAAATATTTATTTATAAGCAGTGAGAGAGAGAGAGCGCGAGCATGAACATGGGCACGCCAGTGCCTCCAGCCATTGCAAACAAACTCCAGGTGTATGTGCCACTTTGTATATCTGGCTTATGTGGGTACTGGGGAATTGAACCCCAGGCGCTAGGATTTGTAGGCAAGCACCTTAACCGCTGAGCCATCTCTCTAGCCCTTTCCTTTGTATTTTCATCTCTACTGTGTTTATCATTTGTACACTATTAGGGGTCCACGAGTGCACGCCCTTTTCTAGTAAAAATCCAAACAATTCTTGGCTCCAAAGATTGCCTGCCCTTTGTAGTGGAATGCTTGATTTCTTAAAGGTTGAAAACGTTCGAAGGAGACAAAAATAATACCAATTTACTTTGGGAAAAGGCTAAAAATTGGTACCTTATCAAATTTCTTATTCTTCTTTCAAACGAAAAGGGGGGAGTGCTGTGGAGATGGCTCAATGGTTGAGCGCTTGACGTACAACCATAGAGCATGAAGGTCAGCGAGGACCTGAGACAACCCGAGTTTGATTCCCAGCACCCACATTCCCATCTGGCATAGCCATGCATGCTTGTAACCCCGTTCTCTGGGGAGCAGAGAATCTTGTGCTCTGAGTTCAGAGGCCCTGGTGGTTCTATTCAGGTGTCCCCCATAGACGTATGTGTTCTGAATGCTCGATCCCCAGCTGATGGCAGTTTTGGAATTGCAACCTTGTTGGAGCTGTGTTGTTGGGATGGGTTTATGGGGGTTCTATCCAGCTTCCCCTGGCCAGTGTTTGGCACACTCTCCTGCTGCTGTTGGCCAGGAGCTGATGTCCACCCTCTGCTCATGCCAGGTTTACTCCTACCAAAATTAACAATTTTCTCCCATCAGCTGCTTTTGGTCAGGTGCTTTGTGCAGCAACTCGAAGCTTAACTGCAACAGAGGTCGACTGTCACGTGGAAATATGCAAAGATGAGCAAGAGAGGAGGGCTCCCAGCATCCTCCTGTGACCTCCACAGGCACGCGCACAGGCGCACACAGTACACATGAACAGGGAAGAAAAAAACCCAGTAAAATAGTTTTTCTCCTCTTGCCGCTTTTTTGCAGTGACTTCTCAGCCTGTGGGCAGCGGGCATTGTTTAGTGACCTCTCTGTGAAGAGCAGGAGCAGAGCTGCTGCTTAACTTTCTGAAAGCTTTTGGAGATTTAACTCTCGCCATCTTGAGCTAGATGTGGTGGAACACGTCTAACCCATTGGGTTGGGTTTGGGAGGTTGGGGCAGGAAGCTGGGCTGTACAGACCATGCCTTGAACAAACAAAAACATTCCCACCCACCCCCGAATTTTGCTTCACCTGGACGCTGATGTCTCGTGTCTCATGGAGAAGATTCCAACAGGATAGAAGTCACCATAGAAGGCACAGAAATTGTTACATAGTGAAAATGGCTGCTGCCCCTGTTTCCCCCATGAGTTCATGGCTAACCTCGTGGTCAGCAGACAGGGTGCAGGCTGCAGCCATCATTCTAAGGAGAAGCATGTGTGAAATCTGGGTCTCAGTGGCCACTTAGTAAGGTCATTGGAAATCTCTTTGTTCCTTCTGATTTCTTACGATTTAGTCAAGCTCATTAGGTAATTAATGACCATCTAACATGAGCCAAGCACACCAGCCCTTTAACTCCGGTCCTGGTGGGTGTGCAGCTTGGAGCTTGTAAAGCATGCGCAGAATTAGAGGAGGATGACCGCATGTTTCTCTTATGCTACCGAGGGAGGAGGGCCTGGTGCTGTTAATTTCTTTGACATATATGAAGTCATTTTCTAGTTCCTGTTAGTAGAGGCATTGTTAGGTCATACTAGATAATGACTTCTTAAATTTCTCTGCTGCTATGTGGATGGTCACTTAAGATTAGGTTTTAATTGAAGGAAGGTCCTGCAAGATGTAATGATGGTGTGCACAAAAGCCCTGCTTGTTCTCTGAGCCGGGAAATGACTCGAGTGAGGCTACTGCTCTGCCCAGATAACAGTGCACTGTTCTCTGAATGGTGCAGGGTCTGTTGTGATGCCATGCGAGCCCTCTCCGCAGGGCACGAGTGGTGTTCTGTGCTCAGAAGCTGTTTATGACTCCCTCTAACAAGAAGGCCGTGACCCTGACTGTAGACAGAGGGTATTTCTGAATGCAGTTGTGAAAATGAACTGGGGCAAAATTCTAAAGATAAACTATCTGTGGTAGAATGCATCTCGTTGCATAGTTACTACAAGCAGATAATCACATCACAGTATGTACAGATTCTGCCAAGTTTCCCCAGCACAGTCTAGCAGGCTGCTAAGCCAGTCTGCTTGCAGCTTATTAGGAAAACGTCTGAATCATTACCATTTACTCACAAGCACTTTAGTGTTATATTATTAGTAAATGTAATCACAGTACCATAGCTGTGCTTAGATAGTTAACAGTAGTTAGTTAGGTAATAATACAAGTCAGCATTCCTAACATGAAAATCTGAAATCTGGAGTGTTCCCAAATCTGAAGCTTGTAAATAAAAATATTTTATTTATCCATTTATTTGCGATAGAGAGTGAGAAAGAGGCAGATAGAGAGAAAAAAAAAATGGGTGCGCCAGGGCCCCTAGCCACTGTAACAGACTCAAGACACATGTGCCACCCTGTCCATCTGGCTTTATGTGGGTACTGGGGAATTGAACTCGGATCCTTCAGTTTTGCAGGCAAGTGCCTTATCCACTGAGCTGTGAAACTTGCTGAGTGGTGCCACCTTCAGCTCCATAGTGAGTTTGCGATCAGCCTGAGCTACATATCTTGTCTTAAAAAGAAAAAAGGGGTGGGGTGGCTGGAGAGATAGCTTGGTGGGTCAGAACACTTGGCATAGAAGCATGAGGACCTGAGTGCAATCCCCAGAACATACAAAAAGCTGGGTGTGGCCACGAGCTGAGTGGAGTGGAGAAAGGATTGCTGCCAGTCGAGGGAAACAAAACAAGGTGACTCCAGGTTCTGTGGGAAACTGTCTCAGGGAAGTCAGCTTGCTAGATGGGCCCCCGGGCCTTGTACCAGCCTTCTTCCATTGCATCGGGGCAGGTGCTTCAGCACAGGGCAGTGGGCCAGAGACGCTTCAAGCTGTAGGACTTTGGGCCTTGCCGTTTCCAAAAGCTCTGCTTATGTTTTCAAACTGATGTCATCCTTGTCACTGTCACCAGATTCAGACACCTGTGTGTACCACTGCAGCTCTCCCGGCCTCACCTCACCTCTCTCTGCAGCCCTCAGTCTGGACTCTGACCAGCCTCAGTTGTGAGCTTTCTCACACCGCCCCCTCCGTCTCCCTCAGGCCCCCTAAGTCCTCCTCAGTTCCCCAGGACTTGTAGCAGCAGTCTTCCTGCCCTTTGTGTCACTGGTGGAGTCTCTGGCTGGCTCGCCTGTCCACCCCTTGCCTCCCAGTACTTGGGACTGACGGGAAAGACCAAGGTTTAACAGTAGGAAGAGGACACATAGCCTTGTTCTTAGCGTGGCTCAGTTTTCTGATGTGTCAGCCCCACAGGCCTGAGCTGCTGGAGAAAGAAAGGGTGGGCATTGCTTTGGGAGCAGGGGCAGGAGCTCAGGGCCTCATTTCCAGCTGTGGAAGTCTCTGTAAATCGCCTCCCAGAGCCTCTTGCCTTTTCTGGAAGGATCGCACTCCAAGGATCCAACCTCACCAGGCCGCTTGGGTGGACAAGCTCTCCATCTGTAAGCCTGGTCCTCGTAGATGGAGGCTGCTGCTGTGCTCGGAGCAACTTTGTAACAAATGTCATTTGTCACAGTATGTCCTCCCTCCCTCCCTCCCTTCCTTCCTTCCTCCCTCCCTCCCTTCCTTCCTCCCTCTCCCCCTCCCTCCTTCCCTCCTTCTCTCCCTCCCTCCTTTCCTTTCTTCCTTTCCCTCCTCTTTCCCCCCTCCCTCCCATCCATCCGTCCCATCTGTCCGCCTTTCCTTTCTTCCTCCCTCTCTCCTTCCTTTTCCTTCCCCCTCCCCTCCCTCCCTTCTGTCCATCCTTCCTTCCTTCCATCCTTCCTTTCATCCTTCCATCTGTCCTTCTTTCCTTCCTTTTTTTGTGAGGTAGGGTCTTTAGCCTACGCTGACCTGGAACTCATTTTGTAGCCTAAGCTGCATTGAACTAACTCATGGTTATCCTCCTGCTTCAGCCTGGGATTATTTTAGGCGTGAGGCACCTCGCTTAGCTAAGTGTAGTTTCTTAACCCTCCAGATGGCAGTGATAAGATTTTTATTTCAAGGATTGTGGGTTTTCCCCAGAGAGCATCAATTTGCATAATATTGTCCTCATTGTGGGCAAAGACTTCTGTTACATTAGTAAAAGGACTCGGCAGACAGGCACACTTCGACGGTAGTAATGCTGAGACAGCAATACAGAGTTCTTGGAAATGCAAAAGGCGAATAAAGATTTTAGGGTTTGGATCTCCTCGTTGATAGCAACCAGCATTTATGAGTATTACCGTGTGGCTCATTTTGGCTCAGAATGTACCCCGGCTGGCCTCACTCTCCCTCCTTCCCTCTCAGCTTCTTGACAGACATGCTCCATATCTGGCTTATGATGCCTAGTGTTTATGACCTTGGCCAGGAGCCTAATAAAGGAGTGGTAGATATGGCTTGCTTTTTTTTTTTTTTTTTTAAAGGACTTCACATTCTGGAATTAGGAAAACTCATATACAGCTGGGCATATTGTATTCAATAGTCGTTTAGTGTGTGTGTGTGAGAAGTGTTGGTCTGAAGAAGACAGTGGTGGACAAAGGGGGCTTGGCCCCAGCCTGGAGTTTTAGTCCAGCAACGTGGCCCTAAGGATCATCTGTGCTTAGGCCTTCTCCTCATGACCACGTCACCCAGAGGCGAGTTACAATACAATTGGGTGAATTCTGCCACATGCTCATTAGCAGAGAGCCACAGATTTGTCATGCTGACAATATAGATCAGTTGTATAGATGATATATGTATAGATTCGTCATTAGCCCATTGTCCTAAGAGCAGTGAGGGCACAGCTCTCAGACAAGCACTGGCTGGGAAGTTTCCCTTGAGACACATAGCAAGACTCAGGTGCCCTTGTGGTCAGAGTCCTGAAACCGCACCCGAATTCAGGTCTCCTGGGGACCTGCCCCCCAGGACCAGGCCGGAAGTTTGGCCATCTTCTCTGTTGGCCTCCTGAGCGTGGAGGTGGCAGTTTCCACCAGGTTATATTTTAGTCAGCCTACTCTTAATGTTCTTATTTTCCAATGGAAAAATATTTCTAGCGTTCTTTTTGCTGATTATCAGCTCCTTTAGTGTTGATCAGAAGAAGAGATAGCTGAGGACAAGCAAAGCTGCTTTCATAGCAGCTCCCCACCTCCCCCCTTCTGAATGAAGCCTGTGGACTCCCTTTTAAGAAGTTTTTTCAAAAATTTAAAAGGAGTCCAAAGAGATACTGAAACACAGTTATCAGAAAGTTTTAGAGAGATGTGTCATAGTAATGTGTTACTTTCCGATATTTGTAGAATTGTAATGGGCTATGAAATAACTCATTTTTAATGGTGATAAAGTCACAGGTACCCCAACACTGAACCTCACCCAGAGTCAAAAAGAGGCCTGTTAGTCTCAGCACAAAGTTACACTGGTGATAGTGTGGGGGCCAGGCGAGGCAGGGTGGGACTGCAGCCGGGACATCAGCTCAGAGGCTGCGACCTTGACATTGGTCAGAGAGGGAGAGGCCTTTGCACCGAGCATGAGGAACAGGCATCTGCATATCTCCTCTCTGGAGCCAGACAGCATCCACACAAGAGGGAAGTTCAGTGTTTCTGAGTAGAGCCTTCACTAGAACTTAAACCTACCTGTCCAGGTCCGTTCTCGTGTTTAGACCTCCCTCTAACTAACGCAGGCTCTTTTGGAACAGGATTTTATTCTCGTCACCAGCTAGTGTTTACCCTTACACAGCATCGTCACTGATTCAATGGGGGTCTCTACTGGTGTGCTTTCCAAATGTGCTCTGTCTGATGACTCACCGTATGGAAGCAAAGAACCCCATCGGAAGCTGGCTCACTGTGTGAGAACTTGAGGATGAAATAGGAGAGAAAGTTCCAGTCCAGGGTACACGAGCAGTGCAAGCAGCAGCTAGAGCTGTGTTCCACAGATTCCCAGGGCGCAGCCACCCTCCTTTGATGTCAAATGCCGCAGCACCCTGGCACGTCCTCACCGCCAGGACCAGGAAAAGAGGCTCCGGCAGCAGTCAGCTCCAGAATCTAGAAGTCACGGGAGTACCTTGAACTTGCAGGTAGATAAGTGACCAGGTCTGGAGCTGTCCACGTCATAGATGGAGTCTTAGATGACGCGCTGAAAGGAAGCTCTATACAAACACACCTAGTCGTCCTCTTGTTTTGTTGTTTTAGGGGCTGAGCTCAGGTTCAGGTCCTGTCCTTGTGACTTTACGGGAGCTCATTCACGTCTCTGATACTTCCTAGGTGTCCCTGGGCATCCTCTCCTTGTATTCTGACCCATTCTCTTAGCTTTCCCAGACCTGGGAGAAATGGCTGGTTGCAATCACCTCATTTCTAGGAAAAAACACCTGGCCAGACCAGCTGTTGGCAGGAAAGGGTTTAGTTCAGCCTACAGTCTCTAGAAGTTTCATCATGGAGGGGAAAGCATGACAGGCCTGAGCAGGAAGCCTGGTGCCCATTTCCACAGCAGCCGGAAGGAAGTACTTAAGTGAGCTAACTCTGACAGCTCAGTGGGCTGGACTAAGAAACCCCAAGGCCCACCCCCAGTTACACCTCCTCCAGCAAGGCTCCGCCTCCCAAAGGCTCCACAACCCTCCATTTGCACCAGCTGGGGACCAAGCATTCAAAACACATGTGCTTAAACCGTGCGTGGTGGTGCATGCCTTTAATCCCAGCACCAGGGAGGCAGAGGTACGAGGATTGCCTTGAATTCAAGGCCACCCTGAGACTACATAGTGAGTTCCATGTCAGCCTGGACTAGAGGGAGACCCTACCTCGAAAAACCAAAAAAAAAAATAATAATAATAAGTAAATAAATAAATGTGCTTATGTAGCTCTTTTTTCAAAAATATTTATTCATTTTTAAGGAGAGAGAGAGAGAGAGAGAGAGAGAGAGCGCGAGAGCGCCAGGGCCACCACCTTGTGGGTCTGGCATATGTGGGTCCTGGGGAATTGAACCAGAGGCCTTAGGCACTAGAGGCAAATGCCTTAACCGCTGAGCCATCTCTCCAGCCCGGCTCGTTTCATTCAAGCCAACAGGGACTCTTTATCTCAGACTCTGGCAACATTTATGGTCAGAATGGCTGCTTGGTTTCTAATCTTTCATAAAGCAGTGAGATTTTCACGTTGCTGAGGAGCTGTTAACATCCTTCTTCTCATGCTTCCTGTCCATATTAAAATCCCTTTCACTATAGCCCATGGCCTGCTTTGAACTATAGTTTCTTAATACTTTTCTGCTTAAGGTGTTTAGTTTATTATTTTATATATTAACAGGATCTTATGTAGTTCAAGCTAACCTGTAACTGAACCAGCTATGTAGCAGAGGATGACTTTGAATTTCTGATCCTCCTGCCCCTACCTCCCTCGTTTTGGGATTACAGGTACACCTCCATGGCTGCTGTTAATGGTTTATTCAGGTGTCCCCCACAATCAAATGTGTTCTGAATGTTCAGTCCCCAGCTGATGGCAGTTTTGGAATTAGAACCTTGTTGGAGCTGTGTTGTTGGAGGCGGGCTTTTGGGGCTATAAGCCAGCTTCCCCTTGCCAGTGTTTGGCACACCTTCCTGCCGCTGTTTGCAGTGCTGTGGCGGAGGTGATGTCCACCCCTCTGCTCATGCCGTCGTTTTCCCTGCCATCATGGAGCTTCCCCTCGAGTCCATAGCCAAAATAAACCCATTCCTCCACAAGCAGCTTTTGGTTGGGTTCTTTTCTATAGCAACAAGAAAGCTGACTACAACACCTGCCTTTAAATGTAATCATTGTTACCAAATTGTGGATTTCTAAGCTGAAAAATAGAAGCATTCCTTTTTTTTTTTTTTTGTATTTTCTTAATACTCATTCCTAGGATAGGCGATTAACTGGGAGGCACGGATGGTACTTAGAAGTATGAGGTCAGGAAAATGGAGCTGTTCTTCAGGGCACAGATTTTACACATTTCTTCCCACTTTTACCATATATATATATATATATATATATATATATATATTTTTTTTTTTTTGCGGTGCTGAGGACCGAACCCAGGGCCTTGTGCTTGCTAGGCAAGCACTCATCCACTGAGCTAAATCCCCAACCCCTCTTCCCACTTTTGATGGACCTCACTCGATAAGGGTTCTGCCAAGTAGTTAAACCTATTTTGATCAAACCCTATCATGAAATATTTATTTCAATTATAGTCCTAACCTCATTTGTCTATAAAATATTTAATATTTTTTCATATTAACTCCTCTGATGGTTTGAAGTTCTATATTCTTCCCTTTCATTAAATGCACATAACAATTTTAATCTTTAAAAAATATTTTTATTTATTAGAGAGAGAGAGAGAGAGAGAGAGAGAGGGCGAGAGATAGATTATGGGCACACCAGGGTCTCTTGCTATTGCAAACAAACTCCAGATGCATGTGTTACTTTGTGCTCTGGCGTTACGTGGGCACCGGAGAATTGAACCGGGGTTCTCAGGCTTTGCAAGTGCCTTAACTGCTGAACCATCTCTCCAGTCCACAAATTACATTTTTATGCCTGTTTTTAATCCCTGTGTTGTCCCAGGCAAAGCTAGTGATTACTGAAAGTAGCAATAGAACAGAGCTAGTAAAGATATACTTGGTAGTGTGTTAACTGTGCCACACAATTAAAAAAATTAGTCATAGCTTCCCTCCGTCTTCTCTCCTCTCTTCCCCTTCTCTACCCTGTTCTCTCTTCCTCTTTCTCTCATTTTTTCAAGGTAGGTTCTCTTTCTAGCCCAGATTGACCTGTAACTGTAGCCCTAGGCTGGCCTTGAACTCAGTCTCCCAAGTTCTGGGATTAAAGGCATTCCCACCACACCTAACTTCCCCTGTCTTTTTGAGACAGGATTTCTTGTATTTCAGGCCGGCCCTGCCACTTACTGGATACCGGGGAGCAGGTCCTCATGTTTGTAAATCAAGCTCTTTACCAACCGAACTAGCTCCCCAGCTCCAGTTCTTGTTTTCTCTAAAAGGAGTGAGATGAGGGCTTGGGATCTGTAGCTCAGGGGTAGAATGCTTGATTAGCTCACACAAGGCCCTGGGTTCAATCACCACCAGCGAAACCCAACCCCCCCCAAAATAAAACACCAAGGAAGTGAGTTGTGTACCTGAGGCTTAAGTGCTCTGTTGGTAGGAATACATCACCTCGTTTATCATCAGTGTCTTCCTACCCCCCTTCTTCCCTCTTTTTAGAGTCAGGTGAGCAGCCCCTCTTGCTGCTGTGGAACTGCTGTCTGACATAGGTTCTCTTTTGAGAAAGCCCAGGTTCATGTCGTTGCCTGTGGGCCGAGGGCTTCCTCCTGTCTGCTGCTATGGGTCCCAACACGTTGTCCTCAGCCCTGGTCTCTTGGCACCTTCTGCTTTTGGTGGTTTTTTTTTTCTGAAACAGGAATATTAATTGGAGAATCTTATCTGTTTGTTTGCATATGCGCCAATTGATGGGTTTGAGTCTAGCTCCTTTATTCAGCCACTTTTGGGCTGGGTACAGTTGAGGTTGAAGATTCGAGGGCAGTAGCCGGTCGTGGTGGCACATTTATAATCTCAGCACCCTGAAGAATGAGACAGGGGGATCCCGAGTTTGAGGCCAGTCTGGGTTACATAGCCAGACCCTGTCTCAAAACAAAGGAACAAAACAAAAGCTGCAGTGAAATGCCCTCGTGTCTGCACTTGACCGTCTGCTCAGTACTCGTACCAACCCGTGTGCTGCTGGTGGGAACACAGGTCAGTCACAAACACTTGGTATTTGGTTTGACTTTCTCAAGTGAAATACACTTCTGGTATGAACATCTTTACCATGTGACCCAAAAGCTGTGCTCGGGTATCTACTCAAAAAAAAAAAAAAAAACCCAAACAAACAAACAAAAAAAAAAACCTGAAAGACAGGGCAAGGAAACCCTCCAGTTGTTTCCATAGTGCTTGATGCTGCCCTTTGCCCTTTGAGCCTCAGTGATGCTTCTCTCCCTGGTTTTCTTCTCATCCGGCCATTCCTTCAGTCTGCTTTCAAGACATCGTACTATATAGATACATACATTTACAGGATGCTATTCTGTTGATACCTTCTATTTTATATTTGGTCTCAGCTGCCTTTTTATTTCTTTTAAAAAATATTTATTTGCAGAGAGAGAGAGAGAGAGAGAGAGAGAGAGAGAGAGAGAGAGAGAGAATGAGAATGGACACTTGCCAGGACCTCTGGCTACTGCAAACGAGCTCCAGAATCATGTACCACTTTGTGCATCTGGCTTTCCATGGGTACTAGGGAATTGAACCCAGGTCGTTAGGCTTTGCAGGCAGGCACTGTAACCACTTAGCAATCTCTGCAGCCCCGTTGCTTCATTTTTTAATCTAAAATGTTAGCTAGTTAGCCTGTGGAAACAAATGAAGACCACCACAGGCTCACAGAGTTTGGGCTGGAAGGTAATTGGAAGAGGGGAGTGTCTTGGGATTGCTGTGGAGAATGTTCTTGTTTTCTCTGGTTGATCTTGAGCAGTGAGGAGGACAAACACCAGGGACCACTCTGGGCAGTTTATTGTCAGCTGTGGTCTGGGCGCTCTCTCTCTCTCTCTCTCTCTCTCTCTCTCTCTCTCTCTCTAATTGCTACCATCTGATTATATCGCCAGTCTCTCTCTCAGAGGTCTTTCTAGAGTGCCTCCTCCTAACCATTTTTAGGTCCCAGATGCTGTGGAAGCTAAAACTCCTTTTACTCCCTCCCCCGGGGGTACAGAACAAAAGTGGTGGCAGAGACCTGCAGACCCACTGAGGCTCATCTATGGGCTGAGTGAACCCGGCAGAGAGGGGTGGGGCTGAGAGTCCCGACACAGATGAGAACCATGCTGGGGAAGGGTAGGCATAGCCGGCTTCAATGACCGGATAATAAGCTGATTTCTGAGTGTGATTTAGGCAATGCTAGGAAGCTGCACTTCTGCCCAGGGAGTGTAGGAGTCCTGCTAAGCAATGGACTTGGGGAGCCATTCGAGCAATGAGGTCGAGATTTCAGTTTTTCTCAGGCCGCTAGCTGACTCACATTCATGATGGTGCCTCACACCTAGGAGCCCATGTGAGCATCTGTGAGGCAGGCATTTCACCTGCACTATTTGCTCTTCCTTTGAAGCCCCCAGGCTCCCAACTTCATGTCTGAATTGTAGACCTACCTACACCGCTTATTACTGAGTGATGTCTCGGCGACTAATTCTGATGACATTGCCACCATGAGTGACATTTGAGTTTGGGTCTCTTCTCCATGCTTCTGTGGGGGAGCTTTCGAGTCCACTGCATTTCTGATTGGTGGGTAGACTCTGCAGTGTCACTGTGCTATGTGAGGGCGCCGGCTGCAGTCTTGAGTCTGGGTTGGGAGCACTCACTGTCTTCTGAGTGAAGTCACAGGTCCCAGCTAGGAAAAGAAAACCCCTTCTGCTTGCCGTAGCAGGAATTGGCAGCTCTGCTTCCTGCAGGCCCTCTAGGAGACCCAGCCAGGCCCATCTCGGCTTTCAAGAGAATTTGGAAGCCCAGATTTCCTCTTAATGTGAAGCCTTAACTCTCCACTCGTGGTCAGTATGAGGGCGGGCGGGTCACAGTGTGTCATCTGTGGGTGGGAAGCTGAGTCCAGAAAGAGCAGGGTTGACAAAACGACAAAAATGGGGTGACTTTTGTAAACCCAGGTGGAGGCCAGCCTGGGACACATGAGACCTGAATCAAAAAAGAAACAACAGGGCTGGAGAGATGGCTCAGAGGATAAGGCACTTGCCTCCAGTGCCTAAGGCCCTGGGTTCAATTCCCCAGTACCCACATATGCCAGACCCACAAGGTGGTGGCCCTGGTGTGCGCTCGCTCTCTCTCTCTCTCTCTCTCTCTCTCTCTCTCTCTCTCTCTCTCTCTCTGTATCTTTCTGCTTGAAAAAGAATAAATAAAATATTTAAAAAAAAAGAAACAGCAAAAAAGAAGCAGCAGCACTCAGGAGGCAGAGGTAGGAAGATGGCCATGAGTTCGAGGACACCTGAGAATACATAGTGAATTCAGGTCAGCCTGGGCCAGAACGAGACCCTACCTTGAAACATTCCCCCCCAAGATAAGAACCGACCCCTCAAGAAAATACAGACTTACATGGTTAGATATTCCAAGGTTTCTCCACTTTTTGTCTGAGACTGTCCCAATAATCCTAGCCTCTGTGAAAACCTTTGGCGGTATTTAAATGTGAATATGTGCGATTCTGTTAATATGATATATGGACTATATTTTACATGAAGTTTAAAGAGCGAACCCAGTATTCTTTGGCCAAATTTAAATTTAAACTTATAATGACAGTGGACAGTGAATTAAAGCACCACACACGTGTATACACCACACATCACATACCACACACACAAAAGCTTGTATGTTTGTTTGACAGGTGAGAAAAGACAATTGATTTGCAAGTGATCACGTTGGGTGATTATGATCCCGTTCTTTGAATTCTGCTTTCTCAGTGTATGAAAGTTTGGAATAGTGAAGTTTATATGTCAGGGTTTTTAATAGGTCTAAAGTCATGTGATTATGAAACAGCAGTCGTATTCTTGGATGTGTCTCTGTTTTGAAACAGTGTGGTTTGTGTGGGTAGAAGATTCCAGTAAGAGAGTTGTCTGTCTGCTTTCTTGATTTAAAATCGCTTCCTCAGGGACTGTAGATCAGAGGTAGTGACCTGAGTGTTTTGAGGAGCAGTTGCAGATAGGAGGGGTTTCTATATTCTTTCAAACAACCTCTGTCTTATTTTAAGGTTCCTTCTTCCACCTTCTGGAAAATTTGGTGCACTTACTCCTGATTTTCTTTCCTCATCCTGTGTATGTGTGTGAGTGCACACTCGTGGCTTAGAGGACAGTCCTGGGATGTGCAGCCCCTTGTTTGAGGCCGTGTCTCTTGTCACCTCTGCCTTTGCCAGGCTAGCTGACCTGTGGATTCCTGGGAGCTTCTGACTGCCTCTTGAGCCACCATAGGCATGCTGGGATTACAGAGTCTGCTACTGAGCCTAGCTGTTTAGTTTCTGGGGCTCCAAACTCAAGTACTCACACACAGGCGCAGGGCTGCAAGCCATCCTTTCAGCCCTCTCCCTTTTATATTTGGTGGATACATTTTTGTCTTGATGCCACGGTTTTAGTTACAGTTTCCCTGACCAGGGCATTTGTGCTTCTGTTATTGTTTTGGGTGGTTTTGGCAGGAGGAATGGTGGTTCTGTTTTTCAGGGAAGTTTAAGCAGGCTGTGAGTCAGGAAGCAGACATCACGCTGACAAGCGACAAATGGCCGAAAGGTTGTGGTGGGCACACCTTTAATCCCAGCACCTGAGATGGGAGGCCACCCTTGACTACGGAGTGAGTTCTAGATCAGCCTGGGCTAGAGTGAGACCCTACCTTCAACGAAAACAAACAGGATTCAGCATCATGTAGCGTCTCAACGCTGGGAGCATATGTGGAGGAAGAAAGGCAGGTGTCCACTGGAGTTGGGGTGCAGGCCTTGTGTTGGACTCTGACAAGTGAGGAACACCGTCCCCCAGACTTGTACTCCAGCTTGAATGACACCAGTCAGGCGAGTTTACGTGGACGCAGCGACTAGTGCCTGTGCGCAGAGGCTCCCTGAGGGAGGTGTAATCTGATCGCATTTCTCTCCTGCGTGGGGCCTTGAGCAAGCAGGGCTGTCTGAGGGTGGGAGTGTGGAGGGGGGGAAGTGGTGAGCTACTTGGGGTAGTGTGATGGGGAGATGGTGCTTGGACCTGTGGTAGTCAGCAGGTGTGACTAGGATACCTTGGGGACTCTTACTGGTGGTCAGCAGGTGCCACTGGGAGACCTCAGGGAATCCTACTGGTGGTCAGCAGGTGTGACTAGGATACCTTGGGGACTCTTACTGGTGGTCAGCAGGTGCCACTGGGAGACCTCGGGGACTCTTACTGACTTTCAGCGCAGCTTCTCATTCTGCTCAGCCTGTCGTGAGCATGTGCTTCTCTCCTATGCTTCCGTGACTCCATGATGGCCCACGGCTGCTGGAAGCAGGGCTGATCGATCCTCCTGTTGGGATCCACGTCTACCTGGGTCTACCCAAGAGTTGGCTCTGCCGAGGTCGAGAGGCACCTGTTAGCCAGGCCAGCTTGATTATGGATGTATGGATATGGCACATGGATTATGGAGAAGGCACACTGGGGGAGGGGCGGCGAAGGCAACGTCATGGCCATCACACGCATTTTTGCTTGGTTGCTGGTACTGCCAGCTAAGTCCAAAGCAGTATCATCACGTAGTGTGACTGGGTTACAGTGAGCTCTTTGTTGTGCACCCATCATCCGAGGGCCCGTCCAGTGAACGGATCAGCAGCTTCCAACTTTACAGTCAAGAGGGGATGATGGCACTTGGTTTGGTGTTTGATTTTGGTGGTTCGCAGTAGTCATTGAGTTATAAGTCATTCTACTGACATTTTTTTTTTATTTTTTTTTAAATATTTTATTCATTTTCAAGGAGAGAGAGAGAGAGAGAGAGAGAGAGAGAGAGAGAGAGAGAGAGAGACCACCAGGGCCACCACCTTGTGGGTCTGGCTTATGTGGGTCCTGGGGAATTGAACCCAGGGCCTTAGGCACTGGAGGCAAGTGCCTTAACCGCTGAGCCATCTCTCCAGCCCTCTACTGACATTTTTATGTTTTACAGACACATAATACTTTGTGGTTTATTTTTGGACCTTGCATCAAGTTTATTATATAAAATCATCACTATAGTCCTTCATAGTTTAGCAGGGTAGAGATTAGGAAGATAACTTATTTCTATGATGTGATTTATTATTTAAATGAAAAATTGAACACAGGCCCCCAAACAATGTCAGTAAAAAGTAGTAGCAGTATTCATAATATCTTTAATATTAGCTATACCATTTGGGGGCTGGGCAGTGCTAGCGATGGAGCCCCGAACCTTGTACAAGCTAGACAAGAGGTCTGCCTCTGGCTTATACCCCCGTTTGTTGTTTCTCAAATTGTCCTCTTCCAAAACAGCACCTTCCTCTGTGCTGTCCACCTGGACTTAACACTTACATCTCCAGGGACGAGGCTGAAGCGTAGGCCTGCTAAGGCTCACTGGTGAAAGCTGATGGCACACGGACTATTGCCGTGGCCTCAGAGTTCTTCCCTGCAAGATGCACGGCAGCCCTAAAGGGAGCAACAGTGACCTCCAGTGAGGAGAGCTAGTTCTCGACCCTAGCCAACCAGTCGGAATTACCCGATCCGCATGAGACACGGACCTCGGATGTCTCGCGGCAGGGCGCGAGCGTAAAGGGCTTGTTACTTGTGCTGTTTGTCCTAACACGCAGCCTGACTTGAGTCAAAGGGACTGGTCTACAAGAGGAGTGGTCAGTGTTCATTGTTCCGTGAGGACCACCTGGCCCAGCTTGGAGGAGCTGTGACGGTAGAGGGACAGAGGACTCGGCCAGGGAAAGAACATCTGTAGAGGCAGTTGACAAGATTGTGTTTAGTCAGTGGTGTTGATGGTTCATTTCCAGATCTTCGTCATGGGAGCTGGGGTTCAGGTTCAGAAATTCTTCGCACTATTTTTTGCAACTCTCTGTTGGTCTGAAAGTATCTCAAAATGAAGTTGAGCAACAAGAAAATGAATTCAGCTCAGCTGAGAAGTAAGGCTGGGGTGCGTGTACTTTGGATGGGTCAGGAAGGAACTGGTTTCTTTGCTTCCTGGTCTATGTCCTCCATAGTGATGTGAGCACTGGGGCTTCCTTCTGAGGGCTTCTGGGATCTGTAAGGCATGGCTGTGTTGAACTGCACCTATATGCTGACAAGGTTAATTAGTTTACTTATTTATTTGTGTTGAGATCTGTAATTACATCTTGGGGTGTCCCATGGCTGTGCAGGTTATTTGAGCTTTCCTGTTGTCACTACCAGAATCCCTAGCTGGAAACTCAGCCCTGTAATTAACTTACTGGCTTGTTTCTGTTTTTATTATGCTGTTTGGAATTCAGGTTAGTCCCATGAATTCTTCTGCAATGTGTCATATATTATTGAATTTCATATTTGTAGTTGCCTTTTAGGGACAAGTTCTTTTTTTTAATAAATAACATTTTAGTTAAACTTGAAATATCATCCTAGATCTTTTTTTTGTTGTTGTTCTCAGAAAAGACGATCCAGAATATTCAGATACATGGTGAAAAGTAAACTGATAGCCTAAGTACCAAGTGGTAGCTGTGCTCTAGGTAATAATTAGAATGGGGGAAATTAATACATTTGCAGATGTTGCAGCTTGCAGGGGTGGTGGTTAATGAGTGACTCACTCGCTCTTAAGTCCAGACGGTTTTGACCAGCGTGGGAGGGGAAGACCTCGAGCTGGGCAGTCAGAAGACCTTGTTTTGTACCAACACTCACGACTGCTGATTACTGCCCATCGTATGGTCCTTTAACTTTCTCGAGCCTTAAGTGTCTCATCGCTGAAACAGGCCTCCTGCAGGCCAGACACGCTGCTTGAAGCTGGGCTTTGAGCTAAACTGTCCACGGTTGGGGATGACCTGCTTGGCTTACAAAGACTATGAAAGTAATAGTGTGTCTCACTAATCTATGCTGCCCGTCAGAAGTCTCTGTCACAAGTATTTCCATGTCTCTTATTCCAGAGAAATGATTTTCTGTTATGCCTTAGCCACATTGGCTGGTAACTCCCAACCTCCAGACACATGTCACCACTTGCTAGATTTTGTGTTCTTATCAGAAGTCATTTGATACAAATAAATACCAGATTTGTTAAATTTTTTTTTATATTCTGGGAAGGCAGAGAGGTAGGAGGATCACTGTGAGTTTAAGGCCACCCTGAGACTACATAGTGAATTCCAGGTCAGCCTAGGCTAGAGCGAGACCTTGCCTAAAAAACAACAAAAAGAAACCCCAAAAAATGTTTAAAAATTTTTTTATTTATTTACGAGCAGAGAAAGAGGGAGATGAAACGGGTAGGGAATGGCTACAGCAGGGCTTCTTGCCACACTGCAAACAAACCCGAGACACATGAACACTGTGTGCCTCTGCGGCTTTAATGTGGATACTGGGGAATTGGACCTGGGAAATGAGGCCTTGCCAGCAACACCTTTAACCTCTGAGTCATCTCTCCAGCCCATAAATTTCAAATTTCTTTTGGAAGAAAATCTTACATGACAAAGTAACAAACAGGTGAGCAGACAACAGGAGAGAGACACTTGAGTGTGCAGTCTCTTAAGCTTCAGGCTGGATGGAGTTAGAGTTTCAATCCTGTGAGTAGGACCAGTTGCTACTGTTCTTGCCTCACTCCAGGATTAAGTTTTTCTCCTTAAAATAGGAGTGGTGGCCCCTGCCTGTAATCCCAGCACTTGTGAGGCTGAGGCAGGAGCATTACAAATGAGGCTTTCATGGATGACGTAGGAGATTCCAGGTCAGCCTTACCCTGAAGCTGTCTGACTTTGAAACTGCGCTGTGAGATGTGAGGCCACGTGGTGGCTAGGGCTGAAGGAGCAAGCCTGCTCTCCAGAGGCTTGGGAAAAGTAAACTTGTGTGCATGTGTGTGTTGGGCGTGAAGGGGGGACGGGAAGAGAGCATGTCTTCCCAGCCAGCGTTAGCAGTGGGTGAATCGCAGTGAGGCCTGTGGGGGTTCTTTGTACCTGATGGCAGTTTCAGATAGGACTGAGGGGTGTAGAAGGGCCTTGGCAAGTATCTCACTCACTGGCATGAAGCTGGTTGTCACTTTAACCTTTTCCTCTTAGCCAGAACAGATGTCATGCGGGACAGAGATTGTATAGATAAGACCATAAACTGCTGCTTTGGGCAGGCAAAGTACTTGACCTGAAATCACATGATAGATAAGTAATTTCTTTGATGGTGGTGGTGGTATGTGTGTGTGTGTGGGGGGGGAGTTGAGACAGGATTTCACCGTAGAGCTCAGGCTGACCTCAAACTTGTAATCCTCCTGCCTCAGCCTCCTGAGTTGCAGAGACTTCAGGCATGTACCACTGATCCTGGCTCAGAAGAATTATTTATAACCCTTAGCGAAGGATAAACAAAATGCAAAACGCAGAAATGTAGGCACTCTAAAATTTTCCAGGACTGAGGGCGTAGTTGAGTTGGTAGAAGTCTTGCATCACATGCCTGGGTTGAATCCCAGCAGCTCATAAACTGAGCATGGAGGCCTGTGATCCTAGAATTTAGGGGTATATGCAGGAAGACCAGAAGTGAAAGGTCATCCTTGGCTACATAGTGAGTTCAAGGCCAGCCTAGGTCACATGAGAACCTGTCTCAAAATGAATAGAATAAAATAAATTTTTTTTAAAAAATAAGCTTTCTGACAGTCTTCCTTCTGAACTCCCTGCCCTAATAGCTGACAATAATGTATCTTAATCCAAGCTCATGTTCTGCTTGTTTGTACTTTTCAAGAGGAATTTTCTAAGCTAATTCTTTCAAACCCCTGTCCCTTTTCTTTCATGTACCCATCGATGCTTCTTCCGGGACCTCAGGGGCCAGCCCAAGGTAAGAGATACGTCAGCACACCAGGCTTACCAAGGTTCATGTGCACCTTCTTGAAGTTCTGGACATTTTCTTCTCAACCTGAAAATGCTTTCTCCCAGTGGGTTTCTAAAAGCAGTGCAAGCTGTCGGCCTCCTTACAAGCCCGAAGTTACTGCCGGCACAGGAGGGGCTGGAGGTCTGTGCCTTCTAGAATCAGTTCTGCCCAGTCTCCAAACAACCAGCCCCGATTCCTCAGGTGGCATCTATTGACACCAACATGGTAGTTCTACAATGTGGTCCCCTCTGCTATGCCAGCGCATCCTCCTGGCTCCCAGGAAGTCTTGCCCACTGCAAGGACTGTGCTCAGCCAAGTCAAGTTCTAAGGCAACTTCTATGGGCAGGGTGGCTGCTCGGTCTCACAGGGACTTTTGGGTGCCGTGAACCTGCACAGGCCTGTTTTTTCAACTTGACCAGACTCTGAAGTTACTTAGAACTTCCAGGAAATTCCGCGTTTTATCTGTATTCTTTGGGCCTGTTTGGAGCCTGTGGTTGAATTGTAATTCTGCTGTCTCTTGCGGCTGAAGTCTCTGTAGACGTGCTGCTGGGGTTTCCTGTCAAACCTTACCTCGTGTTTCCTAGGAAGAGGGGTGGATTAGCGTTGTTCATTTTTGTGGGAGAGAAAGCTGGCGATGCTGTAAACATGCAAGGAAACCACTTCATGACACTTTAAAAACTGTCTGTGTTTTATTTAATGAGCTATATCTTCACGATTAGAGAAAATGCTGTGTGGAAGCCCAAGTCTTTTTAAAAGATTTATTTATTTATTTGAGGGAAGGAGGGAGGGAGGGAGAGACGGAGAAAGAGAGAGAATATGGGTGTGCCAGGGCCTCCAGCCACTGCAAAGGAACTCCAGGTGCCTGTGCCACCATGTGTATCTGGTGAAGGCTCACCACTAGGAAGAGAGGTGTGTATGGCAAATGGGGGGGGGCATTGGCTTGTTATTTTACATTTCTGTGTTGTTAGCATGAATGGTTCTTCTCTGTTCATTGAGTTTTTAAATTTAAAGAAAAATATGCTTATTTAGAAAGAGAACTTGGGGGGAGCATTGGGAGAGGAGGATGAATTAGAAGAAAATATGATATAATTTATGAAAACGCCATACTAAAACCCAGTACTTTGTATGCTAACTTTCACTAATACTAAAAAGAACAGCAATAAAGAGAATAGCTCAACTCAGGAAATATGACAGTATTTGCCCCCTAATGTGAAAAACCCTAAAATCTTGGAAACCATTCAAATAAAAGACTTGTTCAATCCAAGACCCAACTTCCACCTCGAACATTAGTAAGCCAGGAACAGTTCCTCATTGATGGGTATCAAACCCAGAACCATGTACCTATCAGGCAAGCACTCTACCACTAAGTCCAAGCCCATTCTTGACTATTTAATAAGTTGTTTTATAAGGAAACAAAGCTTAGTCATTACCCAAAGAAATAAACCTAGGCTCTTGAAAATAGTAACCACTAGACCATATTCGACAAAGGTCAAAGCCATAAGAAAATACTAGGTATGTATGTAGAGGACTAAGTTATCAGTTGGCTTGTATAAAACAAACCTGTTAATTTGTGTCTGTGGATGAAGTATGCAAAATAAAGTGTAATTATAGCCTGACTTGGCAAAAAAGAGAGAATGGATTGTTTCATAAAGTTTTTGGCTGGAAGATGTCTATACTGGTTTATATGGGCCATTTCGTGTTTTCAGCAAACAAGGAGTGTTTATTCTCCAACTTTGTGGCCAGCCACAGCCCTTCTATATTTAGGAATTCCTGCCTGTCTGCTTCATTTGTGCTTTCATGTCAGTTACCTTAGGTAAAACATAGGCAGGGTTTGGTAGATGATTTAAGAAAAAGAGAAAGGAGAGAGGGAAAGGGAAGGAAGAAGGGAGGGAAAGCGGAGAGAATATGAATTATTCCATGGCCCTGTCTTAAAAGAAACCCAACCAACAACACAAATAAACTCTATCTTTGTAACTATACAATAGACATTATGCATGTTGTTTTGCTTCCTTTTCTGCTTTATACTACAAATACTTCTGTGAAATACAGATCTGTATCATCCATATGATCTTTAGTCGTCATTGAAAGCTATACTTATCTAACTTTTCCCCACAGCAAGTTCCTTTTTTTTTTTTTGGTTTGGAAGGTGGAGGGGAACTTGAGATAAAATCTCACTATGTATCCCAGGCTGGCCTGGAACTTAAAATCCCTCTGCCTTAGCCTCCCAAGTGCTGGGATTACCGTCTGCATTGTCAGGCCTGGTTTAGCCAGGCATTTTTGTTTTATGAGCAGTTGTACCAATGCTGTGATACTATTATAGCATCGTATGTCTTGATAGATTCGGTTCTTCATGAAGCCTTGCTGTGTTCTCTTATCAACAGGTGTTTGCTTATGATCACTGTTTCTGGTCCATGGACGAGTCTGTCCGAGAGAAGTACGCAGGTAACACCAGCACAGCGTCCTGGGTCCTGCGGGAGGTGCAGAGCAGGCGCTTTGGGTTCTCCAGCTGCTGATACCCTGTTGCTTGGTACAGCTTTTAAACACTGTACAGACAACTTCCTCCAGGGTTTCAAGACACTTCAGTGAGCTGTTCTTGCTGTGGGATCACAGAATCATCGACTGTAGGGTCTCATGAAGGCCATCTTGTACGGGTCTCCATGGGACCAGGAGCCACCTAGTAGAATTGAAGGTTCCCTGTGTTGCCTAGAATGGGGATGAGGACGCTGGTATAAGGGAGGAAGCCTCAGCAGGAATCCAGGTTCTTCTTGTCGGCACTTCTGGGCTAAGGCCTGTCAGAGCCTCCGCTTTCCTCTGTAACACGAGGGACCTGTCACATTTCCTTTCTGTGACCTAAGTCAGTTCTCCTAAACGACAACTAAGGCTTCATCTCACCACAGGCTCAGAACTGTGGCACACCTTTTATTCTCTGTGCCCCACAATGACACCCTGTGTCTGAGCGATCGCTTTTTAAATTTGAGCTTAATGTTTTACTGGCTTCTGTTTGAGAAAGCATCATTCAGTGGTTAGTTAATAAGAGAAATTTGAGGTGCATCTGGTCTCCCTAGCCCAGTGTTGAATTTAAGGATCACCTCAGATTGGGAAGAGTGGTAAATAGCTGGGGTGTCAGCTAGGAAGTGAGGCGCAGTGGGGTCAGTGCCTTGCTCAGGCATAGAAGCGCTGGGGTCTTCCATGTTGAATTTTGACACAGCGAGGGTGGATTACTTGAAGCCAAAGGAAATTTCTAGGGTCTTGCTCCCTGAGCTAAGTGTTATGAATTAGTGATCATGGAGTTAGAAATTTTCTTTGAGGAAAGGCACGAGGGGGTTGGCACATAAGGGTTTTCTAGACACAATGAACGAAGGCACTAAGTGGCATATAGTTAAGGTCAGGCACATCCAGGTCCTGAGGGTAAGTTTTAGGTATTTTTGGTCACTGACCATGAAAGCAGCAGCTCACTGGTTTTTTGCACTGGGCAGTGTCTCTGTTCAAGTGTATATTACAGAGAGCTCTCGACTGAGTCTCCTTACCGTGTGTGTGTGTGTGTGTGTGTGTGTGTGTGTGTGTGTGTGTGTGTGTGTGTATAAAGCCAGAAGCCTTTGGACATGTTCATCAAGCTGAAATTTCTTGGAGATTATAAGTGAATTGCACTTTTGGAGATACTATTTGATTTTTGAGTTGTTCATAAACCATCCTTTCTCTGTGTTTTAGGCCAGGGTGATGTCTTCAAGTGCCTTGGAGAGAGCATCCTTCAGAATGCCTTCGATGGCTACAATGCCTGTATCTTTGCCTATGGACAGACAGGTGAGGTGAATTAATAGAAACTCGTATAAGCCAGTGTCTTTCATTGTAAGAGAAAACAGAGCTGTGTTGCACATTGGTTCTCTGTTATTTTCTTTTATAGGAAGTATTATAGGTAATGAAAGTAGGTGTAATGGGATGTTTCTAAATGAGTGTAATAAAATTAGAATTAGGACCCTCTGTTGATCTTCTCTCGTGACACTCATGTTTTCTCTTGCTGCTGAGCTTTGCTGTGCTTTGTATCATGGTGTCCCAGGAACATGATGGAGAAGACAGCAAAAAGGCCATGCTTGTTAATATCTTACTGGTCATTATTGATCAGGACCTTTGGACTTCTATACCTTTGTGGTTGAGAAGAGAGGGAGGCAAGGAGGGAGGGGAATGCATTTAAAGCGAAGGAGTTGGTTTTCTCCTTATGGTGTGCCGTGTAACCTGTCCAACTGGAAACCGCTGTTCACAGAACAGTGTTGTGATGGCTTCAAGCTTTACATGTTGTGGCCAAAAGAGAGACACTCTGAGGAGCAGGCCGTGCCCTCGCCCCTTGCCAGCCTGATGCTCTCCCCTGCCATTTCCTCACCTGTGAGGAATTGATAATTACAGACCCTGTTGCTGGCAAAAGCCTGGTCCTGAGGAAGTAGGAGGAGAGTTTTAGGAATTGTGACAGGGACGGCATCTCACCTGAAGGCTGCTTGCCACAAACCATGGCTCTGGGAAAGGAAAGGACCGCCCTGGTGTCAGTTACTGTTTGGGGATGGTGAGACTACGGTGACTTCATTTTTTCCCATTTTTCTGTAGTTTTGAATTTTTCCTTTCTGTTTAGACAGGGTCTTGATTTGTAGCCCAAGCTGGCCTGGAATTCACTATCCTCCTGCCTTGGCCTCTGGGATACGGATACAACAGGCATGTGCTATCATACCTGGCTTCTCGGTTTTTTAAAAACTGAAAATGAATTTCCATTTTGGTGGAGAAAATGATTTAGAAATACATTATTGTTTGTCCATACACTGTTGCAAGAGGACAGTAAATTAATTTTCCCTGGGGTCTTCAGGGATATTTTTTTTTTTTGTGCTATGATTAGTAGTTGGGAGAAGATAAATGAGTTCTGTGCTATCCCTCCCTCCCACCTGCCCTTCCTCCTCCCTTCCTGACTCATGCAGACTAGTCTGGCCTCTGTCTTACTGTGTAGGTCTTTATTTCCACCTTCCTTCCTTCCTTTTCTTTCTTTTCTTTGTGGTTTTGCAAGGTAGGGTCTCACTCTAGCCCAACCTGGAACTCACTCTGTAGTCTCAGCGTGGCCTTGAACTCACGGTGATCCTCCTACCTCTGCCTCCCGAGTGCTGGGATTAAAGGCGTGCGCCACCACGCCCAGCAACACCTGATCCTTCTATCTCTGTCTCTTTCAGGATTGCAGGTCTGTGCCACCATGCCTGGATAGGGTGTTTTCTTTCTAAAGCTGGCTTTTGACTTTATAATAAAGCTTCTTCTGTGTGTTCCATTGTCATCATACATGGGTACATTTCATGCACATTGTGCTACATGCTAGCGACTTCCTGTGAGCAGTGAAAAGAGGATTATGTGTTCACTCTGTGCTTTCTGTTCTTCAGGGTCTGGGAAATCTTACACCATGATGGGCACTGCCGACCAGCCGGGGTTAATCCCAAGACTGTGCAGTGGGCTCTTTGAGCGGACCCAGAAAGAGGAGAGCGAGGAGCAGAGCTTCAAGGTGGAAGTGTCCTACATGGAGATTTATAATGAAAAAGTCCGAGACCTCCTCGATCCCAAAGGGTAAAAGACTCTGAGACGTGAATGTGGTAGCTTTCTGGACTAAAACGGATGCCATAATTGGCTTCAGTGAAATTTGCAATTGCACTCTAGTGGACATTACATAGCTGTGGCCTTGTGTTGTGTTTAGTTGTGTGGGGCAGCTTCTGCAGCCTGTCCTGGGCTTTGGGACTGGGGAGAAGGACCGAGTGACGTGCTGCTTTCACCCAAAGCACAAGCAAAACCTACGTAGTAGGAGTAGTCATTTAGTATCAGTGTAACTGGTAGCCGTGTGTGGCTTGGCTTTATTTTTCAAGCCAACAAATTTCAGGGGAAATGTCCTTGATTTCATAGCATCAGATCATCAGAAGGCCTTCAGACGCACTGTGCTGACCCCATAGCCGGAACTCCTCTGGTCAAGGAGAGCCCGCTGGTCCTGGCCCTGGCCCAGGAACTCTGTGCCTGGGCAGATGGGAGCAAGACCACTGGTGCAGAGGAAGGGCGGTGACTGCAGTTCTGGCTCACCTTGAGAGCAAAGGGACAGCGAGTCACACTGAAGGAGAGGTAGCCAGTCACAGGGTGGCTCACTCCTGTGGGCGCCTCGCTGCCATCTTGACCTTCAGGCCATCAGCTGGAGAATGGCACTTGGTGTGTCTGCCCAAAGTTACCCACAAATGTTAATGAGGGGTTCGTCCATGCCAGTACTGTGCAAGCCAGGGAGAGCACACAGTGTGGACGGGGGAATTAGGGTACCATGCAGTCTGCCTATAACTTGTGAGGGGGCTCACACAAAGCCTAGAGAATATGGCTCATCGAGTAAGAGCACCTGCCGTGCAAGTGTGAAGATCTGAATTTGATTCTCAACACCCACTTCAGAAGCTGCACATGTCTGTAACCCCAGTACTGAGGGGCCAAGACAAGAGGATCGCTGAGGCACCCTGGTCTGAAAAATGAGCAACTCTGGGTTCAGTGATAGACTCTGTCTCAGGGAAGAAGGCAGAGAAGAAAGAGTGATGGAGGACACCAATGACATCCTCCTCTGGCCTGCTCACATGGGCACACAGGACATGACATGCACACACACAGGGTGATGTTCCAGTGTGTATATATATGTATATATAGTATATGTTACTGTGGAATGGCTGTCTCAGTCTGATTAGCATATCCATTGCTCCATTGCTGTATGTGTTGTGTGAAGACTTAAAATCTCCCCTCGGCAATTTTGCAATACATCCTCCACTAGTCTTGCTTACCAGCACCCTCTTCTCTGTGGAGAGAGCTCAAGAACTTACTCTTCCCAACCAAACCTTCATCCCCGTGGGCAACATCGCCGCAAGTGTTCTTAACCTTTGGCTTAACTTATCTGGGGTGCCGTGTGCACGGCGCGTTCTGGCTGATGTCCTTCACTGGGCTTGTCAGTTCCTTGTTTGCAGGGGATTCATTGTTTTAGAAGAAGAAATGAATTTCGTTGTTGTTGTTGAATCCTTTTTTGTGCGCATTTATTGAAATTCTCAATGGGGAGATGGCCCACTGGGTAAAGTGCTTGCTGTGTAGGCCTGAGGACCTGAGTAGAGATCCAGAGGACCCAGGTGAAAGCTGGGAATCTCGGCACCCACATACATATGACCATGCGTGCACTCATGACACACAGAACAGGGCATGGTGACACACATCTATAGTCCTGGCACTTAGGAGCTCAAGGCCAGCCACTATTACGTAGTAAATTTGAAATTACAAGACACCTGTCTCAAAAACAAAAATGAAAAAAAAAAACCCTAAAAATGAAATTCTTACACTTCCTTCCCCTCCCCCAATGTTAAAAGAACTGCGCAAGCCTTGGCTCAACCCAGTATTCTGTTTTTAAACTGTTACTCGATTCATGTCTGTCTATTTGTGACTGAGCCGGGGCTGTGGCCTTCTTTCTTGCTCAGTCTGCAGTTATTTTCTGTCCTCCGGCCACATTCTGGGATGTGACAAGGAGATTGTTCGCAGTTATTGACGCTGCATTCTTTGTGGTAGTAAACAGACGGCCCACGGTTTACCCTTTGAGTGATGTGATATTTTCCCACATTGTGAAGTTTTTCTTCCCAGCAAAGATTTTGGTTTTAAATTCTTCAGGGAATCCAGTCAGTTGGTTTCATTTATTTGGAGGTCTTTCTTGACGTAGGTATGTCTTTCTAGGAAGTATAGTCGAGTCCTTTTCAAGCCAGGCTGTTTTTCCTCAACAGGAGCCGTCAAACGCTGAAAGTCAGAGAGCACAGCGTGTTGGGACCCTATGTGGACGGACTTTCGAAACTGGCTGTCACAAGCTACAAGGTAACAGTATCCTTTATGTGGCTACTTAAAATTCATGTAGTTCAAAAGCTTTGGGCTAACTTGTTATTTTTTAAAATTGAATTTACAATATTACTTCACAAAACTACTTTTTACAAAAGAATCTTAGAAATGAACTGATGCCGACCAGCCCGTAACTATCAACTAAGTATGACAACGTTTTTAAACTTTCGGATCATCGGACTCTGGATCTTGGAAGATCTAGGAAGTTCTGAATTTGACCCATAATGTTGTTTTTCCATTCTTGGGCTGCTTATCCTTTTTTTTTTTTTTTTTTTGTAAATTAATGATTTTACTTTGAGGCTTGTTATTTATCCTGTTAAAATTTTCTCTAAACATTGCTATTTTAAATTTATACAACAAAATAGAATCATGTGATATATACAGTTTTTTCACATTAGGTAAGACAGGCAGTTTTAGGATTATATTTAACTACATTTGTCATAAAAATATAATAGGACTGATATTTTTCAAGTATGAATTATCTGTTTTGTTCATTATTTATCCTCTGTGTCTAGAAAGTACCTGGTATATAGTACGTGTTTTTAGTATACATTTGAGTGAATGGATCTAAGAATGAACAGGGATTTAAACAGGACTTTTATGTAAAAGGAGCCTGGGCGTTGGCCCTCTGGGCCCTGGTATGGTGTCTTCTTTGTGTCATTAGGGACCTAGAGTTTTTCCCCACGGCACAGAGAGATGCTCTAATGCCCATGTTCTCCTAATGGCCCTTTCAGCCAAGATGCACACCCAGATGGTCTGTGGTACACTTTGGGTATTGTCTCTAAAAGTCATGTGGCCAGGCTGCACAAAGGCTTCTGGGAAATGTAGTCTCTTTGCTCTGCCATAGTAGGCCTAGCTAAAGACAGGGTTCCTTTCCTGAGAGGAGTAGATTGGATAATAGGAGGCAGGTAAGCACATACCTTTTCAAAGGTGCATCCCTAGCTCAGGTAGGTATCGTAGCTCTGGTGGTGTTCATGAAACTGAAATTCAGATTGGTTCAATAACTACTGTTTTAGAGGCTATAATTTTTTTTTTAAATAAATGAATGGGGCATGGTGGCACAGGCCTATAATCTCAGCTGTTCACAAGGCTGAAGCAGTAGGATTATACAAGTTCAAAGTCTGTCTGAGCCACAGTGAGTTCCAGGCCAGCTGGGTCAACTCAGATGTTGTGCGAAAAATGTAAAAGCTGAGGATGTAGCTCAGTGTAGAACACTTGCCTAGCATGCATGAGGCCCTAGATTCAGTCCCTCGTATGGAGTGGGGTGAGGAAAAAACTAAAAGAAGTTCATGATTATATTTCCACTATATTATGCTATTTTTAAAGCAGTAATAGTAAATAAAGTAATGAATTTATACAGGAAATTAGTCTTTTGATGTTTTTTTCTTTTAGGAACAGGTTAACTAAGGTATACACACAGGTGGTAGTTAGTAATATGCCTGGGGAAGGGGCTACAACTTATTTTTATTTTTTTAATTATTTGAGTAATATTATTTGCTTTAACAATAAGCTTATATTGCTTTCATAATTGAAAGTGATAGATGTTTTTAAGTTTCTAAAGGGGATGAGTATCGGCATGGGGTGTCGGTGTCTATTTTGGGTCACTTAAAAGCGGAGTTAAGCGCCGGACGTGGTGGCACACGCCTTTAATCCCAGCACTTGGGAGGCAGAGGTAGGAGGATCACCGTGAGTTCAAGGCCACCCTGAGACTCCATAGTGAATTCCAGGTCAACCTGGACTAGAGCGAGACCCGCCCTTGAAAAACCAAAAAAAAAAAAAAAAAAAGCAGAGTTAATTATGTGGGGTATGGTACACCTGTAAGCACTCTGGAGGCAGGGATTACAAGTTTGAGGCCAGCCTGGGCTGCATAGTGACTTTGAGGCCAGCCTGGGCTCCCTTTCCCTTGCAAGAGCCTTTTATCCCCTGCAGTGCTGGGGACGGAGCCCAGGACCTTGCATTTGCTAGGGAAGTGCTCCAGCACTGCACCAAATCCCCAGTCCCACCATCTTTCTTTTAATGTATAGCTTCCAGACTCTTCTCCATCAAAGCTGCCACTTTCTTATTCACAGGAAATAATTTGCTTTGGTTGAGCTTTGGGGACAGGATTGGCTGTGCTCTGTGGGCTTAGTGTTGATTGAGAAACAAAACGTGACCTCCAGATGTTGTTGGTTAAGTCTTGAAACAGGAGACTTTTAACGTATGTTGCACAGATAACGAGGTGTGCACCGCTGGTCTCTTTCCGCTTAGGACATCGAGTCTTTGATGTCTGAGGGGAACAAGTCTCGAACAGTTGCTGCCACCAACATGAACGAGGAGAGTAGCCGATCCCATGCGGTCTTCAAAATCACCCTCACACACACTCTCTTTGATGTGAAGTCTGGGGTAAGTGTGCACGTCAGTGCTAGGAGACCATTCTTCCTTTCTCTCTGTGGCTGGTAGCCACACTGAGTATCAGTCAGGACTCAAGCATGCAGCTCGAGGTGAGTAGAAAGGGCTTTACTGCAGGGAGCAGGGGGCCACAGCCCTGCTGGAACACTGGGGAAGGGTGGATCCAGACGGAATCTTTAGGACTGACCCCCAGAGCTACACTGCCCTATGCGCCACTGAGATGGGGCCATCTTTGAGGTCATCCTAGAGTGTGGGCTCAAGGGACACCCCAGAGCTCTGATCAGTAAGCTGGAGTCAAGAAACTGCATTTGTCAATGCCGCTTCTTAGTTCCCTAGAAGCTGGAGAATGTGCTAGAAAAACCACAGATTTCCCAACCTGCCTGATAGCAGAAAAAGCTGAAAGGAGGCACTTCAGCCTTTAGTAAGGGTGTCTGATGTCACTCCTGGAGCCTGGCAGCAATGGAGTCAGAGACTAGGCCTTCTTCACCTTCTCCAGAGGGAGGGTGCCAGGTACCGCAGGATGACTGCATCGGCTCGAGAGCTTTAACCCCCATGGCCTGGCCAGTGCTCCAGCGTCTTCAGGGTTCAGTAGCCAGGAGGAGAAGGAATGGCTTGTGCAGGTAGCTGTCCTGGAGAAGTACGAGGTTCCAGAGGGCATTCTCCGGGTGTTTGGTTTGGAGCCTGGGGAGATGTCAGTGCCGCCACATTGGGAACGTCTCTGCTGACTCACACGCGTCTGCTCTCTCTGGCCGTGCCAAATGTCCATCCTCGCTTAGTGTAGTCAGTGCCTCGGCGCCTCAGTTTCAAATACCAGAAGCTAAAATAATGCTAAAATAATGCTGGCAAAGCCTCTGTTTTGTCAAGATTTTCAGTTGCTGAAAGAATGCTTTTCTTTTTACCATCACAGCAAGATTAATGTGAAAACAAAAAGTTCTTTGTTCTTCTATTTCCTTCAGCATAAAATAGAAAAATACTGAAGACGTTTTTATTTAGCCAAACTACTTTTGATTTGGGAAACTGAAGATCCTCTTGTCAGCAACATGCTTATTTTTAGGGAAGCAAATGCAAATGTCGAGTTTGTGTGTGGTGCAGAGGATGGAACCCAGGCCTTGTTTATGCTAGGCAAACGTTCTACCACTGAGCCATAGGCCAGAAAAGGACTTCAAAGGAAAGCTTTAGAAATCATCTAGTAGGTATTGTTGCTTTCCTAGGTTTCTTTCTTGCTGAAGTTACATAATGTGATTTGATACAGGAAAATGTCACCCTATATGATGGTAACTAATATTGGAAAATAAAAGGAAATGATAATTCTTCTGTTACGTAAATATCAGATTAAAGTTCTTTACCTTCGCAAGAATACAGGTATTTTGCCTTAGGGTTATGGTTAATATTTACGAAATTTTAAGCACAGTTTCAAATCCTATCAAAATTTATGTCTTGCTGGATGTGGTAACTCCCACCTATATGAGAGGCTGAGGTACGAGGCTCTCTGTGAGGCCACCTCGAGGCTGCAGAGTGAGTTCCAGGTCATCCTAGCTAGGGTGAGACCCCACCTTATGCAAAACAAAACAATTTATATCTTTTGGGGTGTGTGCAGATGTGCGAAATATGTGTGTATGTGTGGTGTATGCATGTGTATATGTGTGCAGATATGCATGCCCTGTGCACACCCATGTGGAGGACATTGGGTGGTCTCCTTTATCTCTCTTCTGCCTTATTCCTTGGGACAGAGTCCCCCACTGAACCTGGAATTTGTGCCGTTCTTTGCTTAGACCCAGCTGGCTGTAAGCTCCAGCCACCTTCAGTGCTGGGTTGCAGGTGCACATACAGGTGTGACCACACCCAGATTTTCATGTGGGTGCTGGAGGTGGGAATCCATACTTGTGCAGTAAGCATGCTTATAAACCACCGAGCCCTCTCCCTAGCTCTGAAAATCTACGTAAGTTCCTTTTGTATGCACTCCTGAAAATTTCATTGGTATCTCCAAGATTTCCCATTTTGGGGACACTGTTTTTCATTCCCTCTGGTCTGTCAATTTTACGTACATTTATTTTGCTAGATTGTACAGTTTCCTTACAGTACTCTTTAGAAGCACAAAGTCATTTTGCAGCCACAGCAATAACCCTCCTCCAGGACATGGGTGACAGGTCATCTGCATGTTAATTGCTCACTACTCTGTCGGTTACTTTGCAGACATCTGGAGAGAAAGTGGGCAAGCTGAGCTTGGTTGATTTGGCTGGCAGCGAGCGAGCCACGAAGACGGGCGCTGCAGGAGACCGGCTGAAGGAGGGTAGCAACATCAACAAGTAAGTGTCCCGAAGCTGTCCTTACATGGCTGCACTGGCGACAGGGAAGCAGGAGAATGTCGGTGGCTGTCACGAGGGGATGGTCTGTCAGTGGGGAAGATCACCGTCCACAAGCTTGTGGTGCCTGAGACCATCTGGGTTCGGTTTCCCAGCACCCATGTAAATAGCTGGGCATGGCCATGGATGCCTGTAACCTCATCACTGAGGAACAGAGACTTGGGGATCACTGGGGCTTAGGAGACGGCAGAAATGGTAGCTCGGGGTTCAGACTAGAGACTGTCTCATGGAAACATGCAGATGAGTGACAGAGGAGAGCACCCCACATTCTCCTCTGGTCTCTGTGAATGGGCACAGGCTGTATGCTTTGCCCATGCCCATGCCTACACTACAGACCCCAGAGCGCACTCATGCGTGTACACACACACACACACACACACACACACACACACACACACACACACACACACACACACACACGATTCTGGAATGGTTAAGGAAATGATGAGTAAATAGTATGGATTATTTTTCTCTTATAACTAACTCTCCCCACTCCCTCCCTTCTCCTCACCCCTCTGAGAGAAAGTATGGGCACACCAGGGCCTCCAGCCACTGCAAATGAACTCCAGATGCACGCACCACTTTGTGCATCTGGCTTTACATTGGTATTGGGGAATTGAACCCGGGCCATCCAGCTTTGCAAGCAAGTACCTTTAAATGCTGAACCATCTCTCCAGCCCCTTCTCTTTCTTTCTTTTTAAAAATATTTATATTTATTTATTTGCAAGAAGAAGACAGAGAATATGAGTGAGCATGCCAGTCCTCCAGCTGTTGCAAACAAACTCCGGATGCATGTGCCACTTTGTGCATCTGGCTTTATGTGGGTATTGGGGAATCAAACTCAGGTCATTAGGTTTTGCAGGCAAGTGCCTTAACCGATGAGCCATTTCTGCCCCTCCAGCCCCTCTTCTGGGACTGGGAGATGCTGTGCATTGTGGGAAGTTGAGAAGCATTT